>JAOCZM010000217.1:0-247042 GCA_026122235.1 Vinca minor
TTATACTTCGTTCAGTTGCTGAAGAAATTTATTAAAACCAAAAAAAGAAGAAAAATTGATCATGGCAACCTCAGGTATTCAGAAAAGTTGGAAACGTTGGTGGTGGCCGTTTTACCATGAGGAGAACTGTAAAAAGTGCTCCACAAAGCATTTGGTAAATTTTTATTACCTACTCTTATAATATAATTTCATTTTTAACTTTTTTATAAAATGTCCCCATTGTTACTCAATTTCATAATATAAATCGTTTAAGACATATAATAAAAATTAAGTAAAAAAATGTATTTTTTAATCAAAATATCAATATTACTTAAATAAAATTAGTGGTATACAAGTCATATTTAAGCGTAATATTGATATTTTAACTAACAGATTACCTTTTTTCCTTCCATAATTTTTGCTACATTTCCTAAACGACTTATATTATGGAATGGAGGTAGTATATTATTCGATAATGAGCAAGGTTGTCAAAATCACGAGTTTGATCGTAAAATCGCATCGATTCTACGATCCTAAGGGTATAAATCGAGTTAAATACGTACTTTAAAAATCGCTTTGGAGGATTAAATCGTAGAGAATCGTCGATCTAGATTGTAAAATCGTAGAAAATGGGACGGAAGGGACAATAACGGCAGGTCGTAAAACATACGAGTGATTTAAAAAGATAAAAATTAAACATACCTGGGACAAAAACTCAAACTCGAATATCTTTTAGGACCAAATCGTCATTTTTGCCGAAAAGAAATATTAAATGAAGTTTTAACCATTATGAATTTATGATATGAGAAACCGATATGGGCCAGATCGGCCCAAGTACTTGGGCCCATTCTCTGAGAAAACTCCATCATATCTGAGTGGTGAATTCCCTGATGATTACGGATGAGACACTGATGGGCTATCAGCTGATCTAGAGACATTCGCCAAGAACCGTGAGCTAGAAGTGATCCACTGCCGATGGGCAATGCTTGGAGCTTTAGGTTGTGTCTTTCCCGAAATCCTTTCCAAAAACGGCATCAAGCTTGGCGAGGCAGTTTGGTTCAAGGCTGGATCTCAAATCTTCTCCGAGGGTGGTCTCGATTATCTCGGAAATCCAAACCTAATCCATGCCCAAAGCATCCTTGCACTATGCGCCAGTCAAGTTGTTCTAATGAGGTTGATTGAAGGATACAGAGTCGGGGGAGGCCCTCTCGAAGAAGGACTCGACAAGGTATACCCGGGAGGAGCTTTCGACCCATTGGGTTTAGCTGATGATCCAGAGGCATTTGCTGAGTTGAAAGTGAAAGAGATCAAGAATGGTAGATTGGCAATGTTCTCAATGTTTGGATACGTTTGTTCAAGCTATTGTTACTGGAAAAGGCCCAATTGAGAATCCTTTTGATCATGTTGCTGACCCAGTACCCAACAATGCTTGGGCTTATGCCACAAACTTTGTACCTGGAAAGTGAAAAACTCTTCGAAATTTCAACTTGTCAATCTTTAAAAATGTTTATGTAATTTTCAGTGGATATGAGATCCCATAATCTTATTTGATGACTTGAATGTTACTTTCTCCTTCCCAAATTATCTCGTTCATATTTTCTTTTCAATATGTCTCATATTAATCTGTCCCATTTTATAAATAAATGATTCATTAATGATGATTTTTCTAATCTTGCCCCTTATATTTAATGTAGGAGAGAAAAAGAATAGGGAGAGTAAAGAAGGTAGAATTAAATTGAAAACAAAATTAAACAAGTGCCATATTTGACATTTTATTACATTCTACTATAAGTATTTGACTGAAATACTATTTTCCGAAAGAACATACTAAAGTAGACAGCTAATTTGAAACTGATGAAAGACTTATTATTGGCTTTTTACTTTTTTAATTTTAATTTTATTTTTGTGTGTGACACTTGGCATAAATGCTTGAATTTGACTTTCTTTCCATTTTCATCTTCACCATCACCACCATACCCAAATTGAATATTCGCTTCAGGTTCTAATTCATTCCCAAATCACTCATACTCTTCTTCCGTCTTCAGACCAACAATCACTTCCCCCTGATGCAAAAAATTTTGTCCAAAAAGAGAAAAAAAGTGACAATTTACAGACACCCAAAACACAATCTAGAAGCAAGAACTATAAATCCTTCATTGAACTCTAATCTCAAAACTCATCAACTCAATCTAGTTCTAAATTCAATCCTTAGTGGGGCCCAACTCGACAAAATCCAAAGTTTGTGAGAACAACACAACTGTTCAATCCTCTACCAAAATAAATAATTATACAATGATGAAAATGGCAAAGAAATTAAAGAAATCTTCAATCACAAACGAAAATGAACCAAGTTTCCCAACTATAAAACATTGAATTTCTATAGATCTTATTCTGGAAATTTAACCAATGGTCAAACTTTCGGAAGCATCAATGGCAACATGAGGAAAAACTTTTATCCAAAAATAGAAAAAATGGACCATTTACAGGTAACAAATGACAACAAATCACTCCCACCTTCAGGTGTTTCTGATCTGAACGGCCAACCCATAATCCAACTATTTTTGGCAAATTTGGAGGGTTTCAGACCTGGGTTTTGTTTGTGTAGATTTGTGCGTGGAGCTTGTTGGGTAATATTTCTCACAATTCCACATTAGTTAGAAAAGAAAAGTGTGAAGGCAAGAAGCCTTATAAATAGACCCACTTAGTATTGAGTTTATTTGTACCAGCTCCTTGAGTTTTGTGAGTGTGTAGACTTAGTGTTTTAGAAGAGAGTTTGTTATTTTTATTCCGTTAAAAAATTACATAGTGAAAGTTTGTACCCTCCGGGGTCGTGGATGTAGGTCTGCGTTGTGACCGAACCACGTTAAATTCTTGTGCTGTTTTTTTGCTTTCTTTTCGTTTCTGCTATAATTTGTTGATGTTTGGAGTGTTCCGCTGCCCAACAACTGGTATCAGAGCACGAGGTTCAGGCTTGGGAAGAGACGAAAGAAGTTCCAGATTTAGTTTGCGGGTAAGTTTCCGGTGCTACTTTAATTAAGATTTTGGTGTTATTTTAATTAAAGTTAGAGTGTTTAAATTATGGAGTCTTTAAACACCGTTGTGTAGATGAAGAGTGATGTTTCATTTCCCCTCTTTGATGAAGGATTGATTTTACCATATGGCCATGCACGATTCAAGACTATTTAGTGCAACAAGGTCTTGTTTCTGCTCTGGATGATTAAAAGCCAGAAGGTATGAAAGATTCTGAGTGGGCTACAATTAAGAATAGGGTGATTACTACAATTCGATTGACTTTGGCTCCACAAATCAAGATGACGGTGTTGAGAGAGACGTCACCAAAGAAGTTGTGGGAGACTATGGAGAATAATTATTCCTCGAAGACGTTGACTAACCGATTGAAGATGAAGATGGATCTGTATTTTGTCAAAATGGAGGGAAGAGGTAATCTTATTGACCACACTAACAAATTTAATGAGTTAGTATCTCGACTTGAGAATGCAGATGAAGAGATTAAGAATGAAGAAACAGAGCGTTGTTGTTATTGCCTTCATTATCGAAATCCTATAAATCGTTAGTGCAATCACTCTTGGCGAGAAAGAACACATCGTAGTTGAATGAGGTTTCAAAAGCCTTGAAGGAGAACCAACAGTTGATGAATGAGGATTACCCCGAGGAGGATCGAATACTAGCTATAGGGAGTTCTCGAAGAGGGAGGAATCGAAGTAGGAGTAGAGGTGACCAAGGAAGAAGAAAATTTCGATAAAGAGGTGATTGCAGCAGAGTCGAGTGCTTCTATTGTAGGGAACTTGGTAATTTCCAAAGCCGTTGTCCAGAGATGATGTAAGATTTGAAAAATCTCCGTAAACAGATGGAAGGCAAGGCAAAGGTATGTGATTCCTCTACAAATGTGGTCAGCGATTATGATGATTTATATTTGACGAGATGCTTGGATGACACTATTAAGAATCATTCAAACTGGATTATGGATAATGCTGCTGACATGCAAACCTGCAAGGATCGAGACGTGTTTGATACTTTGCAGATGGGAGACTTTGGTTACATCAAATTGGGCAACAACGCGAAGGTGAAGGTTGAAGGCGTTGGACGAGTCCGCCTGAAACTCCACAATGATGAGGTAAAAGTAATTCTTGATGATAGATTTGTACCGATTCGAAAATGCCAACATAATTTCGTTGGGTGAATTGGCATCAAATGGTTACAAGTATGTTGGAATTGGGAATTTCTGCAAAGTGTATAAAAGCATCCGTCTAGTTATGCTAGGAAGGAAGAAAGGGAAGAATTTATACCACCTTGATGGTCATTCCTTGAAGAAGTAAGGAAGTAAAGATGAAGGAAAAAACAGAGAAGGAGACCGCGAAGACTGAAAAGAAAGTTAGGTTTTCTGATTCTGTTGTAACTTGGGAATTTGAGAAAAGGGAGGATATGTTGGGTAATATTTCTCACAATCCCACATTGGTTAGAAAAGAAAAGTGTGTAGGAAAGAGGCCTTATAAATAGACCCACCTAGTGTTTATTTGTACCAACTCATTGAGTCTTGTGAGTGTGTAAACTTGGAGTTTTAGAAGAGGTTTTTAATTTTTATTCCGTTAAAAAATTACATAGTGAAGTTTGTACCCTCCGGGGTCGTGGATGTATGTCTGTGTTGAGACCGAAACACGTTAAATTCTGATGTTGTTTTTCTTCTTTCTTTTCGTTTCTGCTATAATATGTTTTTGTTTTGAGTGCTTCGCTGCCCAACAGAGCTAGTGGTGTTAGTGGAAAGAATGAGTTTGGGTTGGAGAAGAGGGAGTTAGTGATGGTCGGTGGAGAAGATGGATAGAAGAAGTCGGGTCAGGTCATGTGGGGTTGGGTGAAATAGTTAGTAAATGGACTATTTTACTCTCTTAGTCCCCACCGGTGCACTGGAATCACATGACCAATTTTGACCGGAGTATCCTAGTTTTTTATATCGGGTGATTCTTAAATTGTTTACGTTAATAAATGTACAAAAAAAAGTTTATGCCGTAAAAGAGAAAAAACAAATTGTTAAAGTCTAACTAGAGTCATTCACTCTATATAAATTGCAAAACTTGAACTTCAACAATCAAGATAAATTCAAATATTATAATACAACAAACATAAACTCACATATACTAACCATGTATCACAAAATAACTTATAATAAAAAAATAAATTATTTTCAAAGCAATTTTATTTGAATAATTGATTTGAAAAAGAATCATGGTGGACAACGGCGTCGCGGTGGCATAATTTTGAGCGGTAGGGTTGGGTATGCAAGGGAGGGAGCTGTGCAGGGGTACGCAGGGGCCAAGTAGGGTTTGATGGAAATAAAAAACAGAATGTGAGAGACAAAGAAGAAGAATGGACGGAAGTATAATGGGAAAGACGAATTCTTTAAATTCCTCTTTCAACAAAGACGAATTTTGATAATCCGTCTTAGAGTGACATGGCTTGACGTGTCAAACCACGTCACCTTAAGACGGATTCTCAAAACCATTCTTTGCTGAAAGACGGATTCAGAGAATCCGTTGATGACCCCTAAAAACAATGCCTAGTGAAAATCATTATGCAAAAACATAGCCAATAATAAAATCTAGGAAATAACAGTAAAAAGAATAAATACAGTAAAACCTCTATAAATTAATAGTGTTAGGATTAGAAGATTTTATTTATTTAAAGAGATATTAATTAATCGATAAATTAATCATTTATTAATTTAAAGAGCGATTTTACAGTACTATTTTTTAATGGAGGGAATGTATTCATACTAACGACTAGCGGTGTGCAGTAGGTATTTGATTAGATTTTTCGAAACAAAATTTCGGTATTCGGTTTGGTTCGGTTTTGTAATGTTTTATGAAAATCGAATCGATCCGAAATTATGAAAACCGAATACCGAAGTTATTTTGGTATGGTTCGGTTCAGTTCATTTTCTATCAAAATTTAATTTTTTGTGTCTTGTGGAGCTCAACTTAATAAAAATTAGACAAAAGATAAAATTATAATGGACAATTAAAATAAGATTATAAGTTAAAAATTAAGAATAAAATACAACTCTAAGTAATATTAATAATACTAATAAGTTCTCCCTCAGTTCTTTAATATAAATCGTTTAAGAAATGTAGCGAAAATTAATGAAGCAAAAAATAAGGTGTTTTATAATCAAAATATCAATATTACTCTCTAAAATAGAATTAGTGGTAAACGACTTATGATTTGGAATGGAGGTAGTATAATACATATCATAATAATAAAAAATAGTATATTAAGCATTTCGATATTTCGATTTCTGAAATTTGAAAATCGAATACCGAACCAAATTATTTTGACATTTTCAAAAACGAACCGAATAAACTAAAATATCGAATAAATCGAACCGTATAGTGAAATTCGGTATGGTTCGTTTAACCAAATAGTGAACACCCATACTAACGACAACACAAAAGTTTTATATTGATTAATGCAGCCAACTCCAATTACTTGTGATTAAGTTTTTGTTATTGTATTTTGAAATCCATATGTTCGATTTAGATAAATAAAAATACGACAAAAATATCTTTAAATGTTCTACAAATTTGTTGGAAAGTACAAATCTAGTTATAGTAAATCGAAAGCGGCAATCAAGTTGTGGTAGAATATTCAAAAATGTGATCCTATTTTAACTAAGAGTAATTTTCCTAATTGTTTTTTGGAACGTGACACTGACACCCGAGCTTATGCAATGAAAAAAGTTATAAATAAAATACACCTAGATTAAAATTTCAAGAAAAGATAAAAAAAAAAAAAATAACAATAGAGTCTACTATATTATCCTAGTTATGTTTGTAATTTTAAAGAATTATTAATTTATGATATTTACGAGACTATCATCCATACAAGGGTCTCTCTAAAAAAATTATCTTATTAATTTATAGAATTACCTATTTTTTACACGGACCCGATTTAGGACTGAAAAATTATTATTTTAGAAAAATTATTAATTTAACGAGTATTAATTTATAAATGTTTTGTTGTATTTTCAAATTCCATGATTCCAAACTTTTCATTCATTAATTGAGGAGTATTTTAATTTTTTCTCATATTAATTGCTTTCAACCATTTGTTTTAATCTTGGTGAAACCCCCAAATGAAATATTTGAAGGTAGTATTTAACAATTCAAATTTTTATCTCAATAAAATACACACATATATCTCCTACATAACTCGCACATAAGTACTTCAGGTTTAACCCAGTTTGTAAGAAAATAATATATATTGTAATACCCGTAACTTTTTAGATTTATTATATTGGTATTAATTGTCATTATTTGCTTTATTTGTTTTTATCTTTGTATTCTATGGTGTTTTGGGTTTTGTTCTAGAAGTTCAGGGACCTAAGTGGCTATATCTTTTGGCTAGGAAGTTAGAGGGAGTTAGAGATTGGAGGTTAGAAAGTTTTCATAAAGGAGTCAGGGTTGGTTAGTTTTGGAGTTTTTGGAGAGAAGAAGAAGAGAGAAAAGCATAAAGGAAAGTAGAACTCCTAGGTTGTTGTTCATGCACATCGATCTTAGAACTTCCGACATAGTGATCATTTGTACTCTGATCGGGCTCAAATTATAACTGAAGATAGAATACATCTAAGATTACAATCTGAATGGTGGAGATCGGATTCCAACAGTTGGTTTATGAGTTATAGTCATCATAATAGTGTGTTGTTGCTCTAGGAAAAAGAGGGTGAAGTATTGGTTGTCTGATTTCAATCGTTTAAGGTAAGGTTCTTACACTTATGTATTTTTTGTTCAAAAGCATGAAAACGAAATTTCTGTCAAATAGTGAAATTGTGATGAAATAATTTTAGAACTTTTTAAATGCATCAACAGTAGATGAAGTATTGTAATGTATGAATTGCTTTAAATGTATATATTGTTTCTGGACTTCTGCATTTGATATTTTATTATATGTTGTGGTTTGGTAATTCTGTAAAGTCTGAAAGTGTACATTCACAATCAAGAGTTCTTGTTTGTAAACAAATCTATAATAGGATGTGTTCCAAATTATTATTGCTTAAACCTGGGAGTTCGCGATAAAATATGTGATGTGTGTGAGAGTGTGGCTAGGACCCTAGTGGGACTAACATGTTAGGGGCTGGTAACACTTAGTCGTGGAGCTCCCCAAGTTGAGTAATGCCATAACATAAAATATCCTTGAACTCGGTCCCGTAGAATGGGGATAAAAGGCACGGACCCTAGAATGTGATAGTTTGTGGCCCACCCATATCGGGACTGCTAACAGTTGTTATAAAGTCTGGAACGGACAATGTCTTGGATTTTGGATTTTGTACCTTTGTGTTTCGCTATATGAGTCACAAAAAGTAACAATTTATAACAACATTTAATGTAAATGTCGCTAACCAAAATAAAAAACGTCAGTATGAACAACAATGACTATAATTGACGCTATGAAATGTCGTATAAAATCCAAATATTGCAACGTTTGCAAAAAAGTGTTGATTTAACTTACTCTTTTTGGTTTTAAGCGACGTTTGATAAAAGCGTTGGTACAAAAACATCGCAAAAAGTTGTTTTTGTTGTAGTGTATACAATAACAATTGCATTGAAAGATAGGTTTTTGTGGATATCAAAGATAACTCTACAACAAGAAGTATCTACATTTTGCAAATATCCATAGCACAAGCTGAAAAGGTCATTCATAATGCCATTGGAAGGTATTTCAAAATCAAAGGAAGATCTTCTTGTGGACTTCAAGGAACATTCTACAACAAGAAGAAGTTACATTTTGCAAGTCTCCATAGCAGAAGCCATTTTGCAAGTCTCCATAGCAGAAGCTTAAAGGTCATCCATAATGCTAATGGATGATATTGCAAAATCAAAGAAAGATCAACAAGTGTTAAAGTCCAAGATACTACAACTTGAGAAGACTACAAAGGACTTCATCATAAGAAGAGGTTGATCAAAGGTCTCAAGTCCAAGCTCAATGAAGAACTCATCTTGAAGACCAATGAGAAGATTAGTCAAGAAGCTACATAAGTATATCCTTGTGACTAATCTTATTTGATTAATGATAGTTTATAGTATGATGAAGCTCATACTCTTACATGTTTTCAAAAACATATTTCATACTTTGATTTTATCTTTCAAAGGTTTTTGCAAAACATCTTTTGAGTGTTGATTGATGCCTAAGATCTTTAAAATGTTTTTAATATCGTTCATAAACACTTAAACATGAGTTTGACAACATTAGAAAGATGACCAAGTGGAAAAATCGCTTATGGATTGAAGTCTGATCGACCAGAGCCTAGACCTCGAAAGGCTGGATGAAGTTCGGTCGAATGGCATGTGTTATCTGGTTGACCGAAGTGTCTTTTTAATTTTTTAATTTTTTAATGCTTCATGACTTCAACGACTACAAAATCTCGGAAGACCATGTTATAAGTTGGTCGGCCAAACAGTTGATTAAGAAGACCAGACCACCCTTTGCGGTCGACCGAGATGAGAACACTATAACGATTCTTAAACTGAATTTTCAGGTTCAAGGCCCAGTCTCGAGTTACCAAGGCTTGTATGTTCTTCTTAAAGGCTAAGTATGATGGTCCTTGGCCAACTTGGGGAAAGGTCCCTCAGAAGTGGAAGAACATACTATGGAAATAGTTTGAGGTAAGACTTAATAACAATTCTTATTGAATGGATTTATTTGTATCAATGCCTATATTTCACATGGGACAAACTTATTTTTTTGGTTGGATTGTAGAGAATATTCACATGGGACAAAGTAGATGAACTTAAGGCTCGAAGGGCATGGTCTGCTCGACACGGAAGGGCAGATATATTCCAGATTTTGTGCACAAGGATCACTGGGAGTATATCTTGAAGAATATATGGGGTACAAAACAATACCTTAGCTGCGCAAAAAAAATAGAAATGAGGCTGGGGGCAGCGATATAGCATTAAGTACCACTAGTTGCATATATATTGCTGAAGATGAAGAAAGGTTGGTACTTAAAAGTTAAATTATATGAATTTCATTGTGTTTATGAGTTCATATACCATGCCTAACTTCTTCAAATTTCTTGTTCATATTACTTGTGTAGGAGAAACTTAAAGGGCGGCCGATATTTAGTGATAAGACATTATGTAGAACTCACCAGCATCGAAAGACACAAAAGGAAAAAGAAATGGTGACTGGTGTACTGACAAAGCAATGAATGTTAGTGTGAGTCTTCTCATTCCTTGCAAATGATATAACACATTAATATTTTTTTTAAACTGTTAATAGTTGTGCTATCAGATTAGTGTATATATCTTTTGGCACTATTTTACTAATTTTGAATCCACATGGAAAATTCCAAGAGTTGTTTGATGGTGCCTTACTAGAAGCATCAACGAGTGGAACTAAAGTGACTTATGAGGAGCGATAACAACTTTTCATAGAAGCTGTTGGGGGGAAGAATGTAAAAGACAAGGTATATGGCCTTGGCGGACTCTCTAGATTTGTTGGTGATAGCTTCAGCATCCAAAAGACTTCATCAACATCATATAATAAGTTGAAACAACAATTCACTGCCGAGGTTAAAGCTGAGTCACGAGGAGAGTTTGCGAAAGAGATGCAGCGTATATATGCCCAAATACGAGAATGCGATTTTCAATATGAATGCATCAACCAGTGCTTCTCCCCCAAGAGTTGATGATTTTGAAATGAACGATGATGAAGGTGAAAGTGAAGGTGAAGATAAACATGACGAACGTTCAAATGACATGTAGGAATATCTACTATAATATTTCTTATTTGGAAACACATGCATTTAGCTTCGTACTTTTAAAGTGTATGCTATGAGTTTTTGGTTTTTATGGATAACATAGAACTGGGTTTTGAATTTTGAGGATAACATGGAAATGGTTTTTGGTTTTTGTGGGTATAGCATTGAACTGTTTTTTGGATTTTCTGGGATGGAATGTAATAGCTTTTGCTTACTGTTAATAGGTACTCAAATGGGGGTAAAGTAATGTTTGTCTTTTAGTAAGCTTTTGTAATGTGGTAGTATGGCTGAGTTGGAAAGTTTTTGTATTGTGGCAGTTTTTGGTTAGTTTTTGTAGTGTTGAATCTACTTGATGTTGAATCTTACTTGGGATATGAAGATTATGGTCGTGAGTGTGTAATTGTTTGGTGATTTTGGTACTACTGTGAATTGTTGATTTTAGTATATGAGGACGAGACGATATGAATTGATATATTGGATAATAAACTAAATTTAGGATTGATGTATTTTGTGGAAATAGTGAATACTACAAAGTTTGGGATGAGTTTTGTAATGCATGGTCTTTAAATAATTTTATTCATTCTTATCAAATATGTCACAAATAGGGACTGTCGATATCTTCAAAAAATGAATTCTTTTTTCACTTCGTCCCAAAATAAGGACGGTATTGCAATGGAGATTAAAGTATCTGAGCATATGTCTTACATATTACCAAGGGAATTAAGATGCATTTTCCTTTATACAAATAGAGATGTACAACGAACTGTTAACATTATGTCCTAAATATTGGACAGAATCAAACTTCTTTGTGTCTAATTCGTGGCAATAAATTAAATATTATTAAAGTATTTGTAGCCAATTGCTTATAGGTTACCAAGGGATTTACGATGCATTTCCCTTGATGCAAAATAAAGATGTACAATAATATGTTCTTCTTATGTCCTAAAAAATGGGACAAAATTAAAAATTCCGTCCCTAATTTGCGGTATATTTTAATACGTGTTTTTATATTAATAATGTTTATATATTTATTTTTACAGAAGTCATTACATTTATCATTTGTCTTAAACTCCGTCCCAAAGTATTTGAGACAAAATATATTTTCGTTGTTAACATTTAGGGACCAGGTGTTTTGGGAAAATAAATTTTCGTCCGTAAATAGTTAAATTGAGACAATTTAGGGACAAAAATCCTTGTCCCAAATACGTTGTTTTCTTGTAGTGATAGGGCATCTTAGTAAGGTCTACATACCTCAACTCTGTTTATGTATTCCCCTAAGTTAAATTTTTGTTTTAGCTTACTTAACTCTTCCATAAGTTGTCTCTCATTAGACTTACCAAACCTTTTGCACACAACTTCTTTAAAATGCTCCCAATGTTCATTAAGATGAAGGGATATGTGCCCCCTACTCCAGGTGTAGGCCCTGTTCCTAAAATTTCACCTTGGACAATGTAATTTTCTCCATTTCTTCTATTTGGCAGAGGTCAAAATAGTCCCCACATCTACCCCTCCATTCCCTTGCCCAAATTCCCTCAAACATAAGAAATTCTAATTTAGGTGCCTTGTAATAAGTTCTTCCATCTCTCATTACCCCCCCCCCCCAAAGGCAGGTCTTATGTTGCTAGACTCAATGGTAATATGTGTGTTCTGCTTACCTTTAGATCCACTACCTTGCCCTACCTTTGGTTTCCCTTCTTTTCTTTAGCAATATTAAATGAATTTCATATAATTTGGTATTTACTAAATAGAGAATAGCCATAGAATAGCAATTTGGAACAGAATATTGTAATCACATTTACATTATATCTTGCTCAGAGCTACCGTTGGCTCCTTGACTGAACCTTAAACTTTTGGAATATACAAACATCAACTTAATGGTAAGAAGCAAAATGATAACTGTCATCATCGGTATCCGGATATTAGGAGTATACAAACATCAACTTCATGGTAAGAAGCAAAATGATAACTGTCATCATCGATATCTGGATATTTGTTCCACTAATCCAATCCTCTCGCATTTTCCTTTTCGATAGTTAGAAAATATTTTCATTATAAGTATGTGAAGTAAAATACTTGTTCATTCTATCTTCCAGTCATCTCCCATGCATTCAAATATCATATGCAGGTGTAAAACCGAAACAAATCACCAACCTTTCACAGTTAGTCGATCTGGACCTGACACATAATAATTTTATCAACAAAATACCAATTGGGATCTTCAACATTTCATTTCTAAGGAAAATAAAATTTATAAATAATCATCACTTAGGCAATCTTCATTCAAGTATGGGTTATGGACTACCAAATCTTGAACACCTTAACATTGGTTTTAATAATATATATAACGAATATTCGCTGCAATTGATCACAGCTCTACCTCAGACTCTTTTCAACTCCTTGGTATATAGTTATCCTACATGCAACATTTATTAGCAAATCTATTTATAATATGTTCTACTTAAATTTATTAGTGTTTAATGAGATAATCTTTGTAGATATGCATAATTGAGCTTCTTCACTTCCCTAAAAAACTGTAAAAGTTTGTCTTTCCTATTACAATTATTTATTGGACCTCACCAGAGAAGGAGTAGTAGAAGCCCAGCTGAGCGGGTGCCCCATGAGGGGAGTAGTAATAGCCCGTTGAGCGGGTGTCGTAGAAGCCCGTTGAGCGGGTACCCCATGAGGGGAGTAGTAGAAGTCCCGTTGAGCGGGTGTCGTAGTAGCCCGTTGAGCGGGTGCCCCGTGAGGGGAGAAGTAGAAGTCCCGTTGAGCGGGTGCCCCGTGAGGGGAATATAAGACCCACACAAGGGAACCCAAAGAAATGACAATTAAATCATTCCCCTTATGTGAGGTGGGTATCGAACCCACAACCTCAAGGTTGTGGGCAAGCCCTTGCCCCACTGGGCTAAGGAACCTGTAAAAGTTTGTCACGCAAATTCAAAAAAACTGTAAAAGTTTGTCTATCTTCATAGTAAGTGGAAATCTTACTCCATATTTCTGGGTCTACAAAGGTCCAACATATTTTTCGGGAAGCTAACAAAGTTGCAGACAGTCTCGCGAATGAAGCTTGTGATTCTAGAACTACTATTGTTTATCCGCACTTCTCCTCCCTTCCCCTTCTAATTCGAGGCTTATGTCGTCTTGATGAGGAAGGAATCCCTTATCTTAGAAAGGCTACTCGGTAACTATTTGAGAATTTGTTTCATGCTAGCATAGGTTTCACTGTAACATCCTTGGTCATATTTATAAATGATCAAGTTTTGCATAATCAGCTAGATTTTATGTACTGCAGTGGATTTGTTTTCCACCAACTATTGGAGGTTTTTGGTATTAAGTCCCCCTCCGTGTAGTTTCCATTTGCCTTTCGGCTATTTTAATAAATGGGGGTCCGCCCCACCACAACTGGTGGCATTCTAGAAAAAAAAATAGTAAGTGGAAATCCTCTTAATGGTATAATTCCAAATACCATTGGACTACTTTCGAGTTCTCTAAAGAGGTTGACGCCTATGGTTGTGGAATAAAAGGAAGCATGCCGGAAGAAATTGGCAATTTGAGTAGTTTGGTAGATCTCGATCTATTAAACAATTAATTAACTGGGATGATCGCACCAACCATCCAGCGGTTACAGCATATACAATGAATATGGTTCGGTATTAACAAACTCACAGGATCAATACCAATCAACTTCTGTAAGCTTCGAAAATTAGGATTAATAGATTTAGTGAACAATCTACTTTCAAGTTCGATTAAAAATGCTTTGAAAATATCACTACCTTTAGGTATCTTTACCTACAGGAAAATAAATTGAACTCTAGTGTGCCCAGAGGCATGTGTAAGCTACATGATCTATTAGAGCTCAACTTATCCTCAAATTCCTATTTTGGGTCTCTACCTCCAGAAATTACAAATCTTAGAGCACTAACAAGTCTAGATTTATTTGTGAATTACTTTTCAGGCATCATTCTGAGTACCATTGGAAGTCTGCAACAATTTCTCTACCTTTCTCTGAGACATAACAAATTGCAAGGATTAATTCCCAAGTCAATAGGTAGCGTGTTAAATTTGGAGACCTTAGATCTCTCCCAAAACAATCTTTCCGAGTTCCCATCCCCAAGTCCTTAGAGGCACTTAAATACCTAACTTATTTCAATATTTCTTTGAATGATTTGAGCAGTGAAATTCCATCTGAAGGCCAGTTCAAAAACCACACAAGTCAATCTTTCTTATCTAATGAAGCATTGTGTGGTAGTCCCAAGTTCCATGTTCCAATATGCACTGGTACTTCTAATCACAAATCAAGGAAACATAAAGCTATTAGAATAGTACTATTCATGTTGTTGGGAGTTGTTTCCTTGGTTCTTTCTTTGACCATAACATTTCTATTATTTCAAAGGCAAAAGCAAAAGCTAGAATAGATGCTGAATGGAAGTATTGAATAGTGGCTTCACTCGGAAGACCATCCATTAGATATGATGAAATGATTAAACACAATTATCGATGTTTGTTACTGCATTATAGTATCTTCATCATGGTTATTTAGTACTTATAGTTCACGATGATTTAAAACCTAGTACATTTTGTTTGACGAATATATGGTTACCCATGTCAGTGACTTCGGATTTACTAAACTCTTGGGAGATGATGGAATCAGCTTTGCTCGTACCAATACCCTTGAAGCTTTTGGTTATATGGCACCATGTTATACTCTTATTCTCCTATTTTGAAACTTCATTTTCTCTGTGATATATATTGAATTTTTATTCTTTATTTTATTAAGAAGAAAATCAAATATTCTCCAAGAATTTGTTTTGAAGGAAAATCTTCAAAATGAAAAAAAAAAAAAGTTATTGTTAGTTGTGGAGGGAGACTAGAGAGTCATTCAACTTTTGAGAGACTGAAAACATGCATTGCAAGAATCTTAAAAACATTGTGCGACATAGAAAGTGAACATAAAATGATCCTTAGTTAAAAGAAAATATATAAACCAACTGTTTTAATTACAGAATATGCAACTGATGGAATGGTATCACCGAAGAGCGACATATACAGCTTTGGTATTTTGCTGATGGAGACCTTCTCGAGAAGAAAACCAGGTGATGAAATATTTGATGGAGATTTCAACCTAAAACAGTTGGTAACTGATTGCCTTCCTGATTCTATAATGCGGGTTGTAGGTACAAACTTTTTAACTCCAGAAGATGAAGATTTCGTTGAAAAACTTCAGTTTGTATAATCAATCATGGAATTGGCTTTGTGTTGCTGTTCGAATTCAAGACCTTGGTACTAGATACATGCTAAATGGAAGTCTTGAGCAGTGGCTTCACTCAGAAGACCATTCATTAGACATGATGAAATGATTAAAAATAATGCTCGATGTTTCATCTGCATTAAAGTATTTCCATCACAGTTATTCAGTACCTATAGTATGCTGTGATTTAAAATCTAGCAATATTTTGTTTGACAAAGATATGGTTGCCCATGCTAGTGACTTCGGACTTGCTAGACTATTGGGAGATGATGGAAACAACTTTGCTCGTATCAAGACCCTTGCAACTTTTGGCTATATAGCACCAGGTTATGCTCTTATTCTCCTCTTTTGGAATTTATTTTTTATTTTCTCTATGAAAAAGATTGAATTTTTATTCTTTATTTTATTAAGAAGAAAATCGAATTTTTGAATTTTTATGCTTATTTTATTAAGAAGAAAATCGAATTTTCTACTCCAATTTGTTTTTGTAGGAAAATCCTAAAAGTAAAAAGCTACTTTCAATTGAAGAAGGAGACTAGAGGTCATCCAACTTTTGAGAGAATGAAAACATGCACTGCAAGAATCCGTGACATAATAAATAAACATAAAAGATCCGTAAGTAAAAGAAAATTTCTAAACCAACCGTTTCGATTCCAGAATATGGAACTGATGGACTGGTATCACAGAAGAATGACGTATACATCTTTGATATTTTTCTTATGGAGACCTTCTCGATGAGAAAACAAGGTGATGAAAAATTTGATGGAGATTTTAGTTTAAAACAGTTAGTAACTGATTGACTGCCTGATTCTATAATGTGGGTTGTAGATATAAATTTGTTAACTCAAGAAGATGAAGATTTCGTTGAAAGTTTTAGGTTTTTTAAATCTATCATGGAAATTGCTTGTGTTGCTGTTCGGATTCTCCTGGAGAAAGGATAACATTAGAGATTCTATGATAGCACTGAAAAATATGAAGTTTTAGCTTTCAAAATTTCTAACAAAGAAATAAAATAATAACAATAATAATATATTTTGTTGTACTGATTATTAAAGAAACAAAAGTCTAATGATTTTCATCTGACAATATTAATCTTTTCTGTTGTAATTGTATTTAATATAAATTTTGTAAACAAATTAGGTTGATATTGTCATATTTACTACCATAGTTAGTTTTATCTTTTGGTTCTACATGGTAGTCGTTCTAGTCATGGCAATCTGATCTTGTTTGTCAACTGTTCTTCACATATTTGGACAGGGTTTGAAATATTTTGTCGTAGCAGTAAATTGTTTGAGATAAGGTGGTAGATCAGAAGGTCATTGCCAATGCCAATTTATTGACTATTGACATCTGCAATGAGCTAGACTGGAATGAGTATGTCGACTCGAATATGTCAAAAAATAAACATCATTCTAATTCCAACCCAAAATAACTTTAAGCGTTAAGAAATTAACTTAAGTCTAATTCGAATCTCAAAAGGTCAAGGGTTGTCAAACATATAAAAAATATTTTTTTCACTGATAAGACAATGTGGATTACGATAAATCACGAGGTTTGTTTTTCTTTTTGATGAAAATAAAACGAGGCATGAATTTATAGAAGAATTAAATTTAAATATCCAATTCTCAGGTCAAGAATGCATATTATTATATATTTAAATAGGTTTTTATATGATATGTATTTTATTAGAAAATTTATTTCAAAACTTGTGAAAAATCAACATCTCTTAAGCTCAGGAATGTCGGATCATCCGAACTGAAACAGAGAGTTGAGGTTTTTGGGAACTAGGTTGCTCGGTCGACCGAGGTATACTTAGGATCATCCGAACCTTTGATCGGATCATCCGAGGTGACTTGCGGTCAACCGAACTCTGCGAAAACTAGCCGTTATATGACCGTTTTAAAAGCTGTTTTTTGGATTCATTTGAAAAGTATAAAAGCTCTAGTGCAGAGGAATCTTCTAACACCAACCAGAGAGAATATACATTGATTATACAAAAAGCTTTAACACTTTCAAAGCATATCCTACTTTATTCATGTATTGAAAAGTTCAAAAATCATCATCTCTCTTGCAAGAGACAAGTTGTTGAGTCATAAGTTCAAAGAGCATTAAAGTAAAGATCTTTAAAGGTATCAATCCTCCACTATTTGAGTGTGTAACTTTCTCTTTATATCTCCATCTTTCCCTCTCTTAGTGATAGGGTATTTATTGTGTCAAGTCCTATTTGGTGTGGACTTTGTACTCTTAGTGAGTGGAGTTATAATAGTGGTTATTAGTGTAAAACTCTTTGTGAGTTAAGCCACTTGTGTAATTACTTTTTCTTAGTGAAGTTATTGAAAATCCTTGGGTAAGACACAAGGTAGTGGATGTAGATTCTTTGTGAATCGAACCACTATAAATCACGTGTCTAGCTTTTCTTGCTTTGCTTTTGATCTATTATCTCTAAACTTCATATACAAGTTTCACAATCCAAAAGTTTGCAAAGAAAAAGAAGCCACTTTTATAAAAACCCAGTTCACCCCCCCCCCCTCCCCCCTCTTGTGTTTTTCAGGTTGTTGTTCTTCATTTTGTTCTTTAATTGTAGGAGAATTAGGTTGTTCCAAAATAGTTGAACTACTAGGGTTTAGAGTTTGTAAGGCGGAGAAGGTGATTTCCTCGGAAATCGCCACACATATAGGTTGTTTTAGCTTTTCGAGTTCATATATGGCAGTAATAACAAAGGGTTTAGAACATAAAGTTTACGGTTGTTATTTATTGAGTACATTACCTTGAGAAACAAACTCTTCCTTTTGGATATTGCGGTTGTATTTCTTCCAGACAACTAGTATGTGTTTGTTTATTATGCTAAGAGACCGGGACGATCGGTGAGGTCTGAGGATGCAGTGGATGAAGTAGCGGTTGACATTATGATGGCGGAGATAGTGCAAATGGTTGAGATTAGGCGTTTGAGTGAGGCTGGCGCCACCGTCGGCGACGGAAGACGAGGGGAGGTAAAAGAAGGTGGAGGGATTCGGGGAGGGTTTGGAAGGTAAAGGGGGCTCATAAATCCTAACTTCTTTATTTTTTATATATAGATGGATAAAAATTGAATTGGACTAAAATGAACGTTTGGGTTTGGTTTTTTTTAAACACCCCTAAATTATGTGGTTCTTCAACTTAAAAAATATCCTATACAATTCGTTTGAAAAAGAACTTTTTCAAGCGTGGATTTATTTCTAATATACTAAATAAATTACTTTATGAATTGTGTTGTTGGTTGCAGATCCATATCTAAAGCTAAATTCCTCAGCCTTTTTCCATAGTTGCAACTCAAGCCAATCAAATCAAATCAAATACAATTTGTTCTTTTGAATCTCAATTCATAATTGATGTTTCTCAATCCACCCAAATCAGAATTATAATGTTATTGGGCTACTGTAAATGTGTTAGATTGGATCCCTAAATTATGTGCTTCTTCAACTTAAAAAGATCATATATAATTCGATTGAAAAAAGAACCTCGTTAAGCCTTTGTTTGGTAGGCAATAGAAAGTGCAGGGGGAGTGGGATGGGAAGTAAATTATGAGGTATTTGAAAAAAGAGCAATTTGCACTAAATGTCCACCAACTATTTACGTATTTCTCTTTATGACCAAATACATCAATTTTAGTATCTTGTTTCCATAAATAATTTACGGGCAACAGGTTATAGCACCGGTCAAGCATTCCGGCCAATTTCTTAAAAACATTTGTCTGAATATGTGAAAAGATTGATTATCTCTCATAAATCCGACTCGAACCCGACCTACCTAAAACAGATCCAAACTCCTAATCAAATATTCATCTTCTCCGGCGTGCATACTCTCTTTGATCACCTCCTCCTGCGAGAAAATCGGACAAAGGAAAATTTTTCATAGAAATCACACCAACAAAAACCAATTTCCATTTTATTTGATGAAATTTAATGAAAAATTGATGAACCCACTTCAATTTTAATGATTTCAAGAGACCCATAAAAAATTACATTTCATACCTTCCTAATAATACCAACAAGCACAAAAAACAATATCAGACACTTCTCATCATCATCATTATCAAATCCAAATTCCCTTATAAATTCAACCCCAATCCAGAAGATTTGGTATACAAAGGTTGTGCTAACCAAAAATTTCAAGACCCAATGGAGATTCGAATGTTTTGGGTGAGTTTTTGATATTTTTTTCTTCGATTTTCATGGTAATTTTTCATCCTTTCGATTATGTGTTTGTTTGGATTGATTAAATGGGGTTTATTGAAATTGGTATAAACAGTTTCATAGTGGTTAGTTACCGGAGATGGAAGAGGAGGTGGTGTTCCGGGAACTGGGAAAGATGAATGAGTAGCTAGAGAGATAGCAATGGAGTCCAAAAAAATATGGACACAAATGCCCCTCACGTGCCGGGCACGTGAGTATTTTATTTTTGAAAAAATCACCGGAAACTCGTTCTAAACACCCATGTATCCTCCCCTGAGGGATCCACTCATACCATGGGAATCGAAAAATACGAAAATGGACTTACGTTTTCGGCTAAAGATTTTGTTTTTCCGGGTGCTTAGCTGCAAACACCAAAGTCCTCCCTTGCGGAATTACTCCCTATCGGCATCCACGCGACGAAACGAGCAGCGAGTGCTAGCTCTTCGTTTTTCTAAGTTTTGGAATCTAGAGAGAAAAGGAGGCAGAAAATCAAGAAATCTGATTTCGGGGTAAACTAGGGTTTCGGCCAAGAGAGGATTACATAGGGTGAGAGATTTTGTTACAAGAACAACTCCCACGTCCTAACAACCTCTTCCGGCATTGGGAGTCTTTAACTCACACGTCTTGTAAACCTCTACTGGTAAAGGGAGTCTTTATCGCATAATAACTTCCACATAATCCCAGCTATAACCAAATACCGAAAATGCCCCTCCTTAATCCCTAATTCGGATAATAACATTTTATTATTCTCAGATAAACAAATGTCAGATACAATGAACCTAGACACATTCTAGATACATTGAATCTGGACATGAAGCTCGTTCACTCGTCTATGCGTGTGACCCTGTAGGTTCATATCACAATGGCAATGAAAAAACACTTAGTAGTAGTATGTGTTCATAAATAACAAGTGGTCCTTAGCAGGACATTGTGACTACCCATAGTGAATGAATATGTGGTGGAACCTAATATCAATCCACTATTTAATCCATTTGTCTCGCGATATCCAAATTAAGCATAAGGCATGGTAGTTACCACCCTTATATAGCTTAATTCTATTTATGCTCGATCTCCAGGTAGACTGTTCCAACAAACATTATTTAATAACCACTTTATTAAATACATTTGAACATGGTCATGCATTGAAACATTCTTCCCTATCGAGGGGCCCATGTATATCTCTCTATAATAAGAGAGGGACAAATTCCTTACAATTCCTCTCACATTCAAGCCAGGATAGGATACTACATCCGATCATCAGTCGTATTGATTACTCGATTAAAAGTAACGTCCGACTGAGTCAAAATGTAGCTCCATTCATGCTGGAAACAATGGAGACATAAGGTCTAAGGATTCAAAATAATATTGAGGAAGTAATATTTATGAATAAAGAGCCATGAAGTATTACTTCTCTAACGGATCATGTCTGATAGAATGTATCCCAATATATTGCATCTATGATATGATTTATATCCATTCCACATGATCAGTAAAACATAATCATCAATCAAACATCATACTAGTTTTATTTCATTGTAAAGAACATTACATAAGACTAGGGACAGTTAGAGTAGTAATTGCATAAGCTAATGATTTTTACTATCAAATCACACATTTGTTGTTCAAAAGCAAAATTAACTATTCATAGACATGCTCAAAAAGATATAAAACATACAACATATGCTAATGGTCCAAGAGCACTACTAACAATCTCCCACTTGCCCTAGGTCCAATCATACATGATCCTCAATCCCATTGACCCAGTATGACTCTCATGTTTAGGTTGAAATAGTGGCTTAGTCAATGTATCTGCAATGTTGTCGTCTGTGTGAACTTTGCAAATTTTAATGTCTCCTCTATCAATGATCTCTCTAATCAGATGGAAACGCTTGAGAATGTGTTTGGATTGTTGGTGAGATCTAGGTTCCTTAGCTTGTTAAATGGCATCAGTACTATCACAATAAAGGTCCACTGTGTTAGTAGTGCCCTAGGACCATTAGCATATGCTGTACATTTTATATCTTTTTGAGCATTTCATCTTAATAGTTAATTTTGCTTATGAACATCAAATGCGTGATTTGATAGTAAAACTCATTTGCTTATGTAATTACTATTCTAGTTGTCCCTAGTTTTATGTAATCTACTTTACAATGAAATAAAACTAGTATGATGTTTGATTGATGATTATGTTTGACTAATCATGTGTAATGAGTATAAATCATATCATATATGCAATATATTGAGATAT
Source organism: Vinca minor (assembly GCA_026122235.1). Taxonomy (NCBI): domain Eukaryota; kingdom Viridiplantae; phylum Streptophyta; class Magnoliopsida; order Gentianales; family Apocynaceae; genus Vinca; species Vinca minor. Next base: position 22,461 of record JAOCZM010000217.1, read on the forward strand.
ATCGTATCGGACGTGATCCGTTAGAGAAGTAATATTTCATGGTCCTTAGTCATAAGTATTACTTCCTCAATACTATTTTAGAATCCATAGACCTTATGTCTCCATTGATTCTAGCATGAATGGAGCCACGTTTTGACTCAATCGTACGTTGGTTTTAATCGAGTAATCAATACGACTGATGATCGAATGTAGTGTCCTATCATGGCTTGAATTTGAGAGGCATTGTAAGGAATTTGTCCCTCTCTTATTAGAGAGAGATATCCATGGGCCCCTCGATAGGGAAAAACTGTTTAAATGCATGGCCGTGCTCAAATATATTTGATAAAGTGGTTATCAAATACTATTTGTTGTAACAGTTTACCCGAAGACTAAACATAAATACAATTAAGCTTAATAAGGGTGACGACTACCATGCCTTATATTTAATTAGGATATCGCGAGACAAAGGGATTAAATAGTGGATTGATATTAGGTTCTGTTGTATATTCATTCAGATTGGGTAGTCACAATGTCCTGCTAGGGATCGCTTGTGATTTATGAACTCACCCTACTACTAAGTGTGTTTTCATTTCCATTGTGATATGAACCTACAGGGTCACACGAATAGACGAGCTAACGAGCTTCATGTCCAGATTCAATGAATCTAGAATGTGTCTATGTTCATTGTATCTGACATTCATTTTTCTGAGATTAATAAAGCGTTATTATTCGAATTAGAGATAAGGGGCATTTTCAGTATAGTTGGGATTACGTGGGAGTTATTATCCGATAAAGACTCCCACTACCAGCAGAAGTCTAGAGGACGTGGGAGTTATAGACTCTCACTGCTAAAAGAGGTGGATAGGACGGGGAAGTTGTGCTTGAAACAACCTCTCACTCGCTATATAAAATTCTCATGAGTCCTCCCCTGAAGGATCCGCTCGTACAAAAAGAATCGAAAAATTCAAGAAAAAGACTTACGTTTTGATTTCAAGAGTCTGATTCTTGAATGGAGGATGCTGTTTCTTGGATACGTTGCTGCCACCAATTGATTTCCCTTTGCGGAATGTCCCTCTGCCGGTATCCACGCGACGAAACGAACAGTGATTGCTAGCTCTTCGTTTTTCTGAGTTTCGAGAATTAGAGAGAAAAGGGAGAGGCAGAATCTGAAATCTAATTTCGGGTGTATTTGGTTAATTGCGGCTGAAGTGAATTTACCATAGGGTTTCGGCCAAGAGAGTTTTATATAGGGTGTGAGAGGTTGTTTCAAAAACAACTCCCACGTCCCTACCAACGCTCCCGGCAGTGGGAGTCTTTAACTCCCACGTCCACTAGACTTCTGCCGGTAGTGGGAGTCTTTATCGGATAATAACTCCCACGTAATCCCAGCTGTACCGAAAATGCCCCTTATCTCTAATTCGAATAATAACGTTTTAGTATTCTCAGAAAAGTGAATGTCAGATACAATGAACCTAGACGCATTCTAGATTAATTGAATCTGGACATGAAGCTCGTTAGCTCGTCTATGCGTGTGACCCTGTAGGTTCATATCACAATGGCAATGAAAACACACTTAGTAGTAGTGTGAGTTCATAAATCACAAGCGGTCCCTAGCAGGACATTGTGACTACCCAAAGTGAATGAATATACAACGGAACCTAATATCATTCCACTATTTAATCCCTTTGTCTCGCGATATCCTAATTAAGCATAAGGCGTGGTAGTCGTCACCCTTATTAAGCTTAATTATATTTATGCTCGATCTCTAGGTAGACTGTTCCAACAAACAATATTTAATAACCACTTTATTAAATACATTTGAGCACGGCCATGCATTTCAACAGTCTTTCCCTATCGAGTGGCCCATGGATATCTCTCTCTAATAAGATAGGGACAAATTCCTTACAATGCCTCTCACATTCAAGCCATGATAGGACACTACATCCGATCATCAGTCGTATTGATTACTCGATTAAAAGCAACGTACGACCGAGTCAAAACGTGGCTCCATTCATGCTAGAATCAAATGGAGACATAAGGTATAAGGATTCTAAAATAGTATTGAGGAAGTAATACTTATGACTAAGGACCATGAAGTATTACTTCTCTAACGGATCACGTCCGATACAATATATTTCAATACATTGCATCTATGATATGATTTGTACTCATTACACATGATTAGTAAAACGTAATCATCAATCAAACATCATACTAGTTTTATTTCATTGTAAAATAGATTACATAAAACTAGGGACAACTAGAATAGTAATTACATAAGCAAATGAGTTTTACTATCAAATCACGCATTTGATGTTCATATGCAAAATTAAGTACTCATATGAAATGCTCAAATAGATATAAAACATACAACAGTTTCTGCCCATGAATCCCTTCACACTAGGTTCACAATGCTAAGAACGACACCTAATACATCAACAAATTTCCTGATCCAAACAACTTCTTTAGCTGTTTGAGAGGCAGCCAGATACTCATCTTCTGTTGTAGAGTCAGCCACGGTTTCTTGATTTGAGCTCTTCCAGCTCATAGCACCTCCGTTCAAACAAAACACAAAACCAGATTGCGATCTAAAGTCATCTACTTCAGTCTGGAAGCTTGCGTCTGTGTAACCATTTACAACCAAACTTCCTTCCTGGCCTCCATAAACCAAGAACATATCTTTAGTCCTTCTCAAGTACTTAAGAATGCTCTTGACTGCAGTCCAATGTGACTCTCCAGGGTCAGATTGATATCTGCTAGTCATACTTAAAGCGAACGGGACATCCGGGCGAGTGCATATCATGGCATACATAATAGACCTAATGGCTGAAGTATATGGGATCTTGCTCATGTGTTCTTGGTCTTCCTTATTGGAAGGTCCTTCAGTTTTGCTGAGTTTAATACCATGTGACATGGGCGAGAATCCCTTTTTGGAATCTTGCAGACTGATTCGTTTCAGTAACTTGCTAATGTATCTACTCTGGCTTAGGCCAATCATTTTGTTGGATCTACCTCTATAGATTCTTATACCCAAAATGTATGTAGCCTCACCTAAGTCTTTCATGGAAAAACACTTTTTTATTTAATAAAGCCACCGGCGTGGTGGGGCGGACCCCGTATTATTAATTATTGCCAAACCGCGTAAGTGATGAGAGGGGGGGACATAAAACCTAACCTCCCAAATACAATAGAATATGCAAAAAGTGCAACCTTGAGCATTTATATATATGCGCAAGGATGAAACAATATATGGCTAAACTAATATGCAAAGCAGTAAATCTCTAAATCAACCAGCTATACAATACTAGTATTCATCAAATCTAAGATGCTAACGAGTTTATCCTTTGGTTTTCCGTAGATATGGAGTCCCTGCATGATCAAGGAGACACTTACCTCTAGTGATACGAGGTAGTGATGAAAACTGTGAATAAACAACCGTATTTCGAGAGTCATATGCTTCATTTGCCAAATTGTCCACGACCTGGTTTGCTTCCCTGTATATATGGTGAACTCTTGCGGATCCAGAAATGCGGAACAAACATTGAAAAAGAGAATCAAGCTTCCAAGAAGAAAATCGGCCTTTGTTTAAAGAATCACATAGAAACTTTGAATCCGATTGAACACAGATATCATTAAATCCCAATGAAGTAACATACCGTATACCAATGATCATTGCTTCCATTTCAGCCGCAGAGTTTGAGAGATTTAAGCCAAGGAAATTAGAGAAAGCACCAATAAAAGAGCCCAAAGAAGTGCGAACAATTCCACCCGCACCTGCAGGACCCGGATTACCCCTAAAAGCCCCATCTATATTTAGAATGACCGAGGGTGCCAAACTACCCCTCCAAGTAATGGCCTTAACTCGGCTCAATCCTATAGAGTAGGTGCCTCCCATAAACGCCACAAACAAACCCGCACATTTCAACAAAGAAAGATAGTAGCTGTCAAATTCATGTAAAAGGCTCCTAAATACCGATGTTTTACCATAAAAAATAAAACGACAACGTGCCCTCCAAAGAACCCAACAGACACTAGTAAAAATAATGAAGTTAATATCTCGCCACTTGTCTTTTCCTTTCCACCACAACAATTTCAAAAGAGATAGATAGGAGTCAAACCTGAGAGTATTCCATGCAATTCCAACCAAAGCACATCCATACTTCCACAATCTTGTAGCCATTTGACATTCTGTAAAAATGTGCGCGAAGGTATCCTCCCCATGTCCACAATGACACCTTCAGACCAAAGATACACCCCAATGTCTCCTGACTTCATCTAGAGCTAAAAAACCATTGAGCAGCCGCCAGAGAAACAGTTTCTGCGCCAATGGTAGCAAGGACTGCCAAACCTGTGTGCGAGAGAGCTGTGAAACTCCACTTGGTTGTAAAGTCTGCAAAATAGAAGAAACTGTAAATTTCCCAGTTGGGACAAGGCTCCATATATGAATATCAGGACCTGGGGACAGCCGAACCAGTGGAAGGTCCTGTTTTTTAGTCATCGTCAAAGTCTCTACCGCAGACCAGCCATCGTCACCCAAATGTTCCCTAATGGCCGAAGAGTCCACTGCTGCGCCTACAGTTCGCAATAAAGATCCCTGCAACGTGAAATTTTCATACCAAAACAAAGACACACCATCTCGAATCAGGAGGCCCATGTGAGCCTCTGCCGATGCACGGACCGTAAGAAGCCTGCGCCAAACAGGGGGATCCATAGGTCTAGAAGGAACTATTGTAGTATGAGGATACGATTGACAATATTTCTCAACCAGAAAATCTCTCCACAGAGACGTCGTAATCCTGAAACGCCACCACAATTTGTGAGAATAAGCAATTTGATAAGACTCTAAATTAAAAATTCCCAAACCATTTTACGAAGTGCTACGACAAAGTTTCTTCCAAGACATCCAATGACGTCGTTCCCCATACTCCGTTTTCCCCCATAGAAAGTTAGCAAATAACCTTTCCATATGAGCAAGTACCTGTTTTGGCGGACTAGACACAGCAAGAATGTGCATAGTCATGGATAATAATACATACCGAATTAAAGTGAGGCGTCCTCCTAGGTCAAGAAATTTCCTTTGCCATCCCGACAGGCGAAGAGTGATTTTATCAATAATAGATGAGTAATAAATTTCCTTTTGTCGCCCAAAAAAGACGGGACATCCGAGATACATCATGGGAAGATTGCCTCGGACATAACCCGTCACCCGAGTGATCATGTCCAGTTGTCTTGGTCGCGTTCTCTCCGCCACATAAAAGGAACACTTATGGTCATTGATGCGCTGTCCTGAGGTGTCCTCATATTTCCGAATGAATTCTATCAAAGCTTGCAGACCACATTTAGCTCCATTCAAGAAAACAACTACGTCATCTGCATAAGCTAAATGAGATCAAAACAGATGAGTGTGGGACCACATACCTTCCTATGCTCCCCGAATGTATCGGTCTATCCGGACTCCCTTGAAAAAGACGTCTGCTGCTATAATAAACAATAATGGCGACAAAGTGGTCTCCTTGTTTTACTCCACGCCCTGTAACGGAAAAAACCGAGAGGAGTACCATTAATAAGGGACTGAAAACCAGTTATTAGTCAATAAGTTTTCGGATTAAGTGAATGAAATGTGGATCGAAACCGAACTTTTGAAGCACTGAACAAAAAGAAAAAACATGAGAAACTCGGTCAAACGCCTTCATCATATCCAATTTTATGATCATGTTACCTCCTCTCACCTTTTTATTTAATGCATTTGCCAATTCCATCGCTAACAGAATGTTATCTGAAATTACCCTCCCCTTGATAAAACTAGATTGATTTCTGCTCAAAATCCTGGGAAGTAATTTTGCCAGTCGAATGGCCATGACTTTAGAGATAATTTTACTAGAGAAATTGCACAAAGAGATTGGGCGAAACTCACCAAAAGTTGTCGGGCAATCTGTCTTCGGGATGAGGACTAGAAATGAACTCGCAATTGCTCGTGACATAGGTATACCTGTCCAGAAATCCCTAACCGCCTGAATCACATCATCTGCCACAACCGCCCAACATGTCTGGAAAAATCTCCCCGTGTATCCATCGGGACCCGAAGCACTAGAGGGGCTCAAAGCAAAAACAACCTCTTTAACCTCCAGACCTGTAGGCAAAGAATCTAAACAATGGTTATCAGTGTCATCAACCTGCTTAGGTAGTAAAGTGAGTAGATGAGTGTCGGGATATGTGCTTGCATCAAAAGCAAATAAGTTCTCGTAATAACGGACTCAGCCGAGCCAATGTCCTCTTGGCTTGTATAAATAGTTCCATCAGCCCCCTGTATCTTATTAAGAAATAGTCTTCTTTGTTTATTCCTACAGTAAGAATGAAAGTAACTTGTATTAGCATTTCCCTCTTTTAGCCATTTCTGACGAGCCTTTTGGCGCCAGAACATTTCCTCCAATTCAAGATTACTCTCATGTTTTAACTTTGCCTCTAATAACTGATCTTGCAATTGAGAAGTAGGTCCCAAATCATGTAGTTCTTCCAACCGTAGTACCTCCCTTTCTGGGTCGCCTTAACACGGATATATGTATATTACCAAAAGTTTCCCCTGCTCCAGTCCCCGTAACCCATTTCGGACATTTAAGTTTACCCCCGCAAAATCATTAATCTCGAACCGACATGCATCATCAGCCCAAGAATTACGAACAACATCCATAAACGTGTGATGTTTTACCCACATATCTTGAAAACGAAAGCGTAACTACCTCGATCAGCTTGATAGGAAAAAAATTAATTAAAAGAGCACAATGATCAGATATAGTTCGTGGCATATGTGTAACAGTGGTACTTTGAAAAGTAGCATTCCAATCATTAGAGACAAGAAAACGATCTAACTTTCTGAGCAAATGATGTACCCTCCCCCCTGGGACACCAAGTGTAAGGACTTCCCGATGTAGGAACTTCTAGTAACCCACAATCATGTATTGTATCACCAAATTCATTCATAGGTAGTAAAGCCGCAATGCACTCTCGACTTTCGCTCAAACGTAAAACCGTTAGTAGTGCCTCTAGGACCATTAGCACATGTTGTGCGTTTTATTATCTTTTGAGCATGTAATTGAATAGTTAATTTTGCTTTTGATTATCAAATGTGTGATTTGATAGTAAAACTCATTAGCTTATGTAATTACTATTCTAGAAGTCCCTAGTTTTATGTAATGCTTAATTTCTATGAAATAAAACTAGTATGATTGTTGATTGATGATCTTGTTTTACTGATCATGTGTAATGGATACAAATCACATCATAGATGCAATATATAGGGATACATTGCATCGACGTGATCCGCTTTGAGGAGTAATACTTCATGGTCTTAAGTCATAAGTATTACTTCGTCAATACTATTTTAGAATCCTTAGACCTTATGTCTTCATTGATTCTAGTATGAATGGAGCCACATTTTGACTCAGTCGGACGTTACTTGTAACAGAGTAATCAATACGACTGATGATCGGATGTAGTGTCCTATCATAGCTTGAATGTGAGAGACATTGTAAGGAATTTGTCCCTCTCTATTATTAGAGAGAGATATCCATGGGCCCCTCGATAGGGAAAGACTATTTAAATGCATGGCCGTGCTCAAATGTATTTGATAAAGCGGTTATCAAATGCTATTTGTCGAAACAGCCTACCCGGGAGATCGAGCATAAATATAATTAAGCTTAATAAGTGGTGACGACCACCATGCCTTATGCTTAATTAGGATATCGCGAGACAAAAGGGATTAAATAGTAGATTGATATTAGGTTCCGTTGTAAATTCATTCACTTTGGGTAGTCACAATGTCCTCGCTAGGGGGTCACTTGTGATTTATGAACTCACACTACTACTAAGTGTGTTTTCATTGCCACCGTGAGATGAACCTACGAGGTCACACGCATAGACGAGCTAACGAGCTTCATGTCCAAATTCAATGAATCTAGAATGTGTCTAGGTTCATTGTATCTGACATTCACCTTTCTGAGAATGATAAAGCGTTATCATTCGAATTAGAGATAAGGGGCATTTTCGGTATAACTGGGATTACGTGGGAGTTATTATCCGATAAGGACTCCCACTACCAGCAGAATTCTAGGGAACGTGGGAGTTAGAGACTCCCACTGCCGAGAGGAGCTGGGGATGTGAGAGTTGGTTATAGGAACAAACTCTCACACCCTATATAATGATCTCTTGGCCGAAACCCTAGACTAAGATTTTTCAGCCGAAATATTATCAATTCTCTGAAATTAGATTTCAGTTTCGGTCTCCCTTTTCTCTCTAAATTCGAACCTCGTAAAAGACGAAGAGCTAGCAATCGCCGCCCGTTTCGTCGCGTGGATACCGGTAGAGGGATATTCCGCAAAGGGAATTTCGTTGGTGAAAAGAAAGCTTCCAAGAATCATCATCCTCCATTCAAGAAATAGTTTCTTGAATCCGAAAATTGTAAGTTTTTACCGCAGTTTTCGATTCGTTTACGTATGAGCGGATCCTTCAGGTGAGGATCCATGGGTGTTTGGAACGAGTTTCCGCCCATGAGTCCCTTCAAAAACAACATTAAAATCTCCCCCTACCGACCAAGGACTATTATTTGGTTGAAAGGTGCGTAATTCCGTCCACAATTCTCGCCTCTGGACATACGAGCATTTAGCATACACAAATGAGCAAAAGATAGGGGAGGCTGAAAATATGTTAATCTGACAATGAATGACCTGCTCCAAGTCCTTAACAACCACAATATCTACCCTGTCATCCCACAAAACCCAGATTTTGCTAGTACAATTCCCAAACCAAAAATCAAATCCTAATCGACGAGCATACATAGCAATTTCAGACAAAGCCACCATCGACTCCAACAACACAACAAAATTAAGTTTATGATTCCTTTTTAACTAGCGAATGTTCGAAATAGTACTTTCATTAGCAATCCCTCTAATATTCCATATGATGTAATTCATTAAAATATTGAGATGATGTAAAAATATGAGTGAAGCATTAAATAGTATGAGGAGTCGATCCCGCAAGTCTAGGAGACCATCTTAAAGGGAGTTGATGATGCTTATCTTTCTTGCCCTTCTTTTTAACTATGGGGATATCCACAGTAATATTGGAGAGTGCAATAACTGGATTTATACTTGCCACGGCGGTAATTACCTGTGTCGGAGGGGAGATAATGGCCTGGCCATCCACTGTACTCTGAGTAATGTCTTGGTCCTCCATTGATCGGGTAGAACCAAAAAACTACCCTCTTTACCTACAGGCAAGTTTTCAAGTTTATCCCGGGTACTCAGGGCTTCATCGTCCCTTTTCGGTTCCCACTTCAACTTCGGGTATCCGAGCCGGGTCTTCTATACCTGGGACCAAATTTCCCAAACTGGCTCCCAGGCTTCCCAATACATTCATTCCGTCCACCCCTTGTGTATCCGAGCACACTTCAGTTGGTAAGGAATCAGCTGTGTTATGTGAGGCGGGATGCTTCAAACTTGGTACAAATGAGCGTAGTTCGGCTAGAATAACCTCCATTGGCTTTGTCAATTTTTCGCCATCAGAAAGTGTAAATCGCGAATTAAAAGGGGATTTGTCACATCCTACAATAATATCATCAATACCCCTAGGACTCAACACAACCGGCTCAATTTCCAAACTATATTTCTCCTTTGAGACTGTTTTTTCACTTCCTAGCAGCCTTGTTATTTCTGGGCAGATTACAGATTTTGCTGCTGTCTTAGGCAGTGTTAACTGCTCTGTTTCCCCTGTTTCCAGAGCCAGAACCGGTGCAGACTGCTGTACCCGCGCCCCATTCTGTGGCTTTGAAGATAGCTGCAAGGGTGCTATCCTCAGCCGAGACGCAGCAGCAGATAGTCAAATTTATCTCGATGTACATTTCCTTTGTCTCTAATTACCAACGCAGTTCCCAATGGACCCGGTTCGCCGCGATCGCATCGGAACCCATTAATTATTGGGAGCCGCTCTGCACTTTGAGAATGTGGGGCTCCAAACCATGGCTTGCTTGCCTTTTGATTTTTTACGTGATCTGCACCGATTGAACAATATGAGGTTTTTTCCAATTCAACTGGCTTTTTGAGAGGTACATTGCTGATTATGATGTCCAATTCTTTTACATTTCACACAATATTCTAGCAAGTCATCATATACGATCGATTGCCAAAAACCTTTTCCCGTATGAGCATGTGTAATACTGGATACACTTAGGTAAGTCTGATAGTAAATCTACCTCTACACATACCTTCGCGATTCCCCGCTCTTGAGGCAGCTGGCTGTAGGGCGCCCAACGCAAGCGGTTGTCCAACCGCCTATGCGAGTGAACAAATCTTGGATTTGTTATACGAATGGATCGGTAGACCCTCAAAGCCAATCCATATGGGTACTATTGACGGTTCTTCATCGACATTGAAATCACAGGTCCACTTGAAGACCCGCATTGTAATTCCATAGAAATTCCATATTCCTTGTCGCCAAAATCGACAATAATCTTCTTCGAGGTCAAATCTGATCAATACGTGACGTTGATCCATCATTCCAATAGAAAAATTCCCTTTAAACCCAATTTTGTGAAAGGATTTCCGCAAAGAGTCAATAGGCGGGGCATATTTGTTGAATTTGCCAACCAAAGCAAATCGCCAAGGCCGAATCAAAATTTCAATTTCATCCGCTGGGATGCTTAGATGAGGTTCCCCCTTAAAAACCTCCAATTTTGTAGTTGGAAGTGTGGGTGAGGCAGTTGAAGGACCGGTCAAGAGTTCCGCGAAGCTTTTTGCTTTCCACGGTGAATGATCAGGAACGGGAGCCACGGCAGCCACTGGGCCGGCGGCCATGGCAGCCGCGAAAGAGAGAAGAAGATCGCCAAGGACTCCTATTTTTTAGGAGAAAAATCGCCTAAAAATCGCCTCTGATCAAAACGTATTTAATTAGGATAGAGCAACCAGAACTTCATCCATAGTGAAAGCCTCGACAAGAGGCTGCTGCACTATCATTCAACTTACGGATCGACAAAGTTCCAAGGGGAGGATATGATGCCCCATTACATGTATAAATATTAGTGAAGTAATCCCATGCAATATTTGATAAGGATATCTCATCATCCAGGAGCTCACCCGTAGGCGATTGGAGAAGTTCAATATAATTGCGCGAGCGACGTGATGTCGCTTTATGGTGGAAATAAGTGGTGTTACGATCTCCATGGATTAGCCAATCCACTCGACTACATTGTTTCCAGAATTTATCTGCATGTGATAATAAGGAATTGAGCTCGCGTTTGAGACATTGATCCTCAAGAATAGTCAAATTTAGAGAATCTGAAAGAGCTAAGAGTTTATCTTGCTTCAGTTTAATACTTTTCTCCAAAATCCCAAACTTCTTAGATCCCCAACTTTGTAATTTATCCCGAACATATGTGATTTCCCCTAAATAATTCTTTCCCATTCCGTAACATAGGCCTTTGCCATGCACTCTTAATAATGTCCAAGCATTCTTCATCTTGGATCCAAAATGGATCAAATCGTGGCAATGTATGCCACTTTTGTTTTTTGAAATTTTGCCGAAGTGATCAAAATTGGAACATGATCAGAATGAGATGCCGAGAGATGCTTGACAACACATGATCAGGTCGTTTCCCAGTCCATACCTCATATGCAATTTTCTGAACCGCTTTAGAAGCAACTCTATTCAATATGAATGCAACAGTTTCTAGGGTCATTAGATAGACGTAGCCATATCTGCTGAAATCATCTGTGAATGTGATGAAGTACTGAAACCCTCCCCTAGCACTAGTGTTTATTGGTCCATAAACATCTGTATGTATGAGGCCCAATAAATCGAAAGCTCTCTCACTTTGTCCAGTAAAGGAAGCTTAAGTTATTTTACCTAACAAGCAAGAATAACAAGTCTCATAAGACTCTAAGTCAAATGATGTCAAAATTCCATCTGTATGGAGCTTTGATACGCGTTTCTCATTTATGTGGCCCAAACGACAGTGCCAAAAGTAGGTCTGGTTTAAGTCATTTGATTTAAACCTCTTATTATTAATGTTATAGATGGGCCTTGTAATGGAATCATCGAGGTTAAGAACATAAAACTCATTCATCAAAGAGGCATCTCCATAAAAGATACGATCTTTATGAATGGTGCAAATTTTATTCATAATATTTAATTCAAAACCTTCAATATCCAAACAAGAAACTAAAATAATATTCCTACTCAAAGTTGGAACATAAAGACAATTATTCAGTTCTATAATAAGGCCACTGGCAAAACTAAATTAAATGTCCCCCGTAGCTACATCAACAACTCTTGCTCCGTTCGCTACTCTGAGGTCCACTTCTCCTTTTGCCAGTGATCTACTCCTTTTGAACCCCTGCACATTTGCACAAATGTGAGATCCACAACCGGTATCTAATACCCACGAAGTAGGAGCAGACATGCTAATTTCAATAACATAAATACCTGGATAGACAGTCAAACTGGCCTTTCCCTTTTTCTTCTCTTCCTAATAGAGTTTGCAGTTCCATTTCCAATGGCCTGGTTCGCCACAATGGAAGCATACCCCTTCATTTGGTGCCTTGGGCTTGGGTTTGTCATTGCCTTTGCCTTTGCCCTTCTTGGCCATGGGCTTTCCCTTTCCTTTCTTCTTGAAATTCCCTTTTGAACCATTAAGACTTTAGGGGTCTTCTTAATGTTCAATTCAGCCTGCTTGAGCATCCCGTGTATTTCATGTATGGTCTTCTCCATGGCATGCATGTTGAAGTTCATAACAAATTGGTCATACTCCCGGTGAGAGTGAGCCCAAGATCATATATGTGGCCATGTCATGACCTACGGTAGCCCCAAGCTTTCAAGTTGGTCAAAATAGCCCTTCATCTTAAGAACATGTGCACTTACAGAGGTGTCGGGGGCCATTTTGCAACAATTCAACGCCCTTAGTTGTGAGGAATCTTTCATGACGAGCTTGCTCTTAGAACATTTCCTTGAGCTGGCCCATCATCCGGAAAGCCTCAACTCCTTCAAACTGCTTTTTGAAGGTCGGTGTTCATTATGACTAACATGAGACAAGTCACATCGTTAGAGTCATTGAAATGCTTCTTCCAAGCATCTCATTCAGCTCTAGGGCGTTGTTTGCAGTGTCGCTCAGAATGTCCGTATCAAGAACGTATGCTTTTCTTTTCCCGCTTAAGGACAATCCTTAAGTTGCGGGCCCAATCAAAGAAATTGGCCCCACTTAGATTTTCCTTCTCAAGGACGGGTCGCAATGAATTGTGTGATATATTGGTTGCCATTATCTACATTAAATTATTTGCAAAGTTATTAGTTTTTGAGCAAAAACATTTTCCACAATTTCAACACTTGATAAATAGTGGGGAAAACATTTTACAATAGTTATAGGAAAGCTTTGGCTTAACACCCATAATTAAAGTAAAATCATCTAATGGGAATGACATCTATATGTCCCGGCTTTTTCCCACTTTATGCCCTAGGCCCAAAACTATTTTGATGGCCTAGCTAAGTTGAACCATGTCTAAGCTTATGGAAATCACTATTTTCCCATCTCTCTTTGCTTAGATAACCACTTGTCCGTTGCTTTGGCAAGCAGACAAAATGATGATCCAAGCTCAATGAGTGCTTAGAGTATGGTAGGCATTTTAAGACTTAGTTAAAACGTTCGGTTTGAATAAAACAGTAAAACGTGTAATACAATTATACAAGCATTTCATGCAATATATAAAGCATAAAAAATTAAACGTGAGATAGCATGGCCTAATCCTATGATGACTCCCACGAGCCTTGTGGGAGCCAATGGTCAATCTAACTCAATATCCATCTCATGGATAAAGTCTTCGATCCAACAGCCTCCAGCCTTGTTACATAGTTGCATCGGCATACCCAGCCTTCAATGTAAAGCAATAAAGCTAATCTAAGAGAGCGATTACAATTTTACAATTGTTAGTAGTGCCCTAGGACCATTAGCATATGTTGTACGTTTTATATCTTTTGAGCATGTATTTGAATAGTTAATTTTGCTTTTGATTATCAAATGTGTGATTTGATAGTAAAACTCATTAGCTTATGTAATTACTATTCTAGTTGTCCCTAGTTTTATGTAATGCTTATTTACAATGAAATAAAACTAGTATGAAGTATGATTGATGATCATGTTTTACTGGTCATGTGTAATGAATACAAATCATATCATAGATGCAATATATAGAGATACATTGTATTGGACGTGATCCGTTAGAGAAGTAATACTTCATGGTCCTTAGTCATAAGTATTACTTCCTCAATACTATTTTAGAATCCTTAGACCTTATGTCTCCATTTGATTCTAGCATGAATGGAGCCACGCTTTTGACTTCGGTCGTACGTTGCTTTTAATCGAGTAATCAATAGGACCGATGATCGGATGTAGTGTCCTATCATGGCTTGAATGTGAGAGACATTGCAAGGAATTTGTCCCTTTCTTATTAGAGAGAGATATCCATGGGCCCCTCGATAGGGAAAGACTCGTTTAAATACATGGCCGTGCTCAAATGTATTTAATAAAGTGGTTATTAAATATTGTTTGTTGGAACAGTCAACCTGGAGATCGAGCATAAATACAATTAAGCTTAATAAGGGTGACGACTACCATGCCTTATGCTTAATTAGGATATCGCGAGACAAAGGGATTAAATAGTGGATTGATATTAGGTTCCACCGTAAATTCATTCACGTTGGGTAGTCACAATGTCCTGCTAGGTACCGCTTGTGATTTATGAACCGATAGGGTCACACGCATAGACGAGCAAACGAGCTTCATGTCCAGATTCAATGAATCTAGAATGTGTCTAGGTTCATTGTATCTGACATTCATTTTTCTGAGAATAATAAAGAGTTATTATTCGAATTAGAGATAAAGGGTTCATTTTCGGTATAGCCGGGATTACGTGGGGAGTTATTATCCGATGAGGACTCCCACTACCGCAGAAGTCTAGGGGGACGTGGGAGTTAAAGACTCCCACCGCCGTAAGATGTGGAGCGGGACGTGGGAGTTTTTCCGAAACAACCTCTCACTCCCCTATATGAACCTCTCTGGCCGAAACCCTAGGGGTTAGACAATTTTAGCCGAAATACCAAAACCCACAAGAAATCGATTTCTTGTTCCGCCTCTTTTTCTCCCTAATTCCCCGAAACTCGAAAAACTCGTAGCTACCACTCACTGCCCGTTTCGTCGCGTGGATACCGGTAGGGAGTAATTCCGCAAGGGAGGACTCAAGGTGATCATTGCATCCGAGCCTTAAAGACAGGATCTTCCATTCAAGAATCGGATTCTTGAGCCAACAATTGTAAGTCCTTTTCTCGGGTTTTTCGATTCGCTTTACGTATGAGCGGATCCTTCAGGGGAGGGCTCATGGGTGTTTGGAACGAGTTTCCGCCCATGAATCCCTTCAGTATCCCCAAAAGGAAATTGGAAGACTGGTTTGACTCATCATAGATCGAACCATATCTAGTAAGATGTGATTCCTTCGTTCTGATACACCATTCCATTGTGGTATAACGGGATGAGCTAATTGTGAAACAATTCCACAACAAATCAAAAGCTCTCTCACTTTGTCCAATAAAGGGAGCTTTAGGCATTTTGCCTAACAAACAAGAATCACATGTCTCATAAGACTCTAAGTCAAATGATGTCAAAATTCCATATTGATGGAGTTTTGATATGCGTTTCTCAGTTCCACTTCTCCTTTTGCCACTGATATACTCCTTTTGAACCCCTGCACATTTGCACAAATGTGAGATCCACAACCGGTATCTAATACCCATGAAGTAGGAGCAGGCATGTTAATTTCAATAACATAAATACCTAGAGAGACAGTCAAATTGGCTTTCCCCTTTTTCTTCTCTTCCAAGTAGAGCTTGTTGTTCCGTTTCCAATGACCTGGTTCATTACAATGGAAGCAAACCCCTTCCTTTGGTGCCTTGAGCTTGGGCTTGTTATTGCCCTTGCCCTTCTTGGCCATGGCCTTTCCCTTTCCTTTGTTCTTAAAATTCCCTTTTTGAACCATTAAGACTTCAGGGGTCTTCTTAATGTTTAGTTCAGCCTGCTTGAGCATCCTGTGTATCTCATGTATGGACTTCTCCATGGCATGCATGTTGAAGTTCATCACAAATTGGTCATACTCCGGTGGGAGAGAGCCCAATATCATATTTGTGGCTAACTCATGACCTACGGGAGCCCCAAGTTTCTCAAGTTGGTCAAGATAGCCCTTCATCTTAAGAACATGTGCACTTACAGAGGTGTCAGGGGCCATCTTACAACTATTCAATGCCTTGTGGTGAGGAATATTTCTTGGCGGGCTTGCTCTTGGAACATTTCCTTGAGTTGGACCATCATCTGGAAAGCCTTAACCCCTTCAAACTGTTTTTGAAGGTCAGTGCTCATTGTGACTAACATGACACAAGTCACGTCGTTAGAGTCATCACAATGCTTCTTCCAGGCATCTTTCTCAGCTCTTGAGGCGTTGTTCAGGAATATCCGTATCAAGAACGTATAACTTTCTTTCCTGCTTAAGGACAATCCTTAAGTTGCGGGCCCAATCAAGGAAATTGGTCCCACTTAGTTTTTCTTTTTCAAGAACGGATCACAATGAGTTGTGTGAAGTATTGGTTGCCATTATCTACATTAAATTATTTGCAAAGTCATTAGTTTTTTAGCAAAAAAAAATTCCGCAATTTCAACACTTGATAAATAGTGGAGAAAACCATTTTACGATAGTTATAAGTAAGCTTTGGCTTAACACCCATAATTAAAGTAAAATCAACTCATGGGAATGACATCTATATGTCCCGGCTATTTCCTATTTTATGCCCTAGGCTCAAAACTATTTTGGTAGCCTAGTTAAGTCGAACCATGTCTAAGCATATGGAAAGCAGACAAAATGATGATCACAGCTGAAGGATTGCTTAGGATATGGTAAGCATTTTAAGACTTAATTAAAACAATTTAGTTTGAATAAGTTGTTAAACCCCATAAGACAAGAATATAAGCATCACATGCAAAATATAAAAAAAATAAAATAAATGTAAACGTGAGATAGCATGGACTAATCCTATGATGACTCCCACGAGCCTTGTGGGAGCCAATGGTCAATCTAAGTCAATACCCATCTCCCCGGATAATGTCTTCGATCCAGACGTCCCTCCCGGTCTTGTTACATAATTGCATGGGCATACCCAACCTTCAATGTAAAACAATAAATATAATCTAAGAAAGCAATTACAATTTTACAATATTGAAAAACGACTCGCATATCGTATTATAAAATTGCAACCCAATAATATGTAAAGCAAGAGGGGTATAGTAGGCCATGCTATTCACCATGCCAAAACTCACCTAAAGCATAATGGAATACAGTAATGAGTACAAATACAAAGTCTTAAGTGTTGCTACTACGCAGAGCAATGGCAATGAAAACACACTTAATAGTAGTATGTGTTCATAAATCACAAGCAGTCCCTAGCATGATATTGTGACTACCCACAGTGAATGAATATGTGGTGGAACCTAATATCAATCCACTATTTAATCCCTTTGTCTCGCGATATTCAAATTAAGCATAAGGCATGGTAGTTGCCACCCTTATATAGCTTAATTGTATTTATGCTCGATCTCCGTGTAGATCTGCTCCAACAAATAGTATTTAATAACCACTTTATTAAATATATTTGAGCACTGGCCATGCATTTAAACAGTCTTTCCCTATCGAGGGGCCTATGTATATCTCTCTCTAATAAGAGAGGGACAAATTCCTTACAATGCCTCTCACATTCAAGCCATGATAGGATACTACATCCAATCATCAGTCGTATTGATAACTCGATTAAAAGTAATGTCCGACTAGGTCAAAACGTAGCTCCATTCATGATGGAAACAATGGAGACATAAGGTCTAAGGACTCAAAATAGTATTGAGGAAGTAATACTTATGACTAAAGAACCATGAAGTATTACTTCTCTAACGGATCACGTACTATACAATGTATCCCAATATATTACATCTATGATATGATTTGTATCCATTACATATTATCATGAAAACATAATCATCAATCATACATCATACTAGTTTTATTTCATTGTAAAGAATATTACATAAAACTAGGGACAGATTAGAATAGTAATTGCATAAGCTAATGAGTTTTATTTGTCAAATCACACATTTGATGTTCAAAAGCAAAATTAACTATTCAAAGACATGCTCAAAAAGATATAAAACGTACAACATTTGCTAATGGTCCTAGGGCTCTACTAACACATGATTCCCGTAAAATGTATATGGCTATAAGCCGCTAAAATTAATGCATTTGATCATTAGGAGAAATACGTAAATAGTTGGTGCCCATTTAGTGCAAATTCCTCTTGAAAAGAATAATTTTTTTGGTAAATACATTAAACTATACTTATTATGATTACTGAGATTACGATAAAGCATTATTCTTAAATAATTACAACTACATGAATTTACGTACTTGTGGTTGTTATTATTATTATTTTAAATTGCGGGATGTATTATTTATTATGGGGAATCCCCAAAGTACAAAAGTATCCGATCATAGGCTCCTAAGAATAGGAATGCATTGTCGGTCTAATGTAAGTAATCCTCGCACCTCTAACGGGAGCGAGTCAACGTAATGAAAATACAAAGAAGTGCACGTATCACACCCAACATTTGCTAATCTATCCACTACCAAGTTAGCTTCTCTATTGATATGCGATATCACGAAATCTTTAGCTAACCGCTTTCTCCAATTCAAGCAACCATCTAGTGACCAATTGTACATGCCGCCTTGCGCAATTGCTCGTGCAAGAACTTGTGAGTCTCGTTTGGATTTAAGTTACCACAAGGCCGAGCTATTGTGCCAATTTCATCCCATGAACCAATGCCTCAATCTCAGCTCCTTGTATTCGTCACCATCTCCTCGGCACATCATGCAACCAGCCCCCGCTAAACCCGTGTTTCCGCGAGAGGCTCCATAAATGTTCAGGATGATCGAAGATAGCTCCCAATTTGAATTCCTCCAGGGGACTACCTTCACATGATGTATGATCTGGTGCATCCGAGGCAGAACATTCCGAGCCTCACATAATGATTGAAGTTCGTTATCATACTCTTGAATGGTGCTAAACGGGGATTGCAAGCTTTCATGGCCTTCTTTCGGCAATATGAAAGATGTTCGGGGCAGCGTGTTAATGATGGTAAGTGTTCTTTTTATATGTCTGAGAGAACCCAGCCGAGGCAATTGGAAATGGTGATCCGAGTCACAGGGTTTAGCCGAGGGATAATGCCAATGACATATCTTGGCTGTCCTCTTTTCACGGGAAGAAAAAAGGTAGTGCATTACTCTTCCGTAATTTCGAAAATAGAATCTCGATTGGCAGGTTGGCAACGGAAGTTCTTAGGATTGAGTGGACGTCTTATTCTGATTCGTTATGTTTTACTCTCAATGCCTACGCATATTATTGTCGTCTCCTGCCCTCCGAGACAAGTTTTGAATTATATGGAGCGTTTATTCGCCAATTTCTTATGGGGGACAACGGAATTTGGTGGCAGGCAACATTGGATGTCGTGGAAAAGGTTATGTCTGGGATACTTCTCAAAACGGTTTGGGTCTATCAACTCGGACTCTTATCAAATTGCCTACTCATATAAATTATGGTGGCGTTTTCGGACCTCCTCTTACTTGTGGCATGATTTTATGATGGAGAAATATCTGCTCCTTATCAGCACATCCAGCTTTTGGTGCCTTCTCGCCGAATGCATCTCCCCTGTCTCAGGCGTCGTTTGCTCCAAATTAGGGAACCTATCGAATCCCACATACATACTCCGGTTCGGGATGGTCGATCTTCTTTCTCGGTACGAAAATTTTACATTTCGTGGCTCCTTGTCATTGATCCCTGGGAGTGATAGCCGATGACTCCCTATACATTCGCATCTAGATGACTACGGATGGAGGAATACGGTTCATCAGCTAATACCGGTTAATCACTCCCGTGTTTTGCCTCCGATTCTGACTTCTCCGGGTCGGGATTTATATGTTTGGTCACCGGAACCTAGAGGGAATTTTTTCTGCTACATCTGCTTTTGCGTACACTTCAGCCCGAATGATTCATCACGAGTTCTCGAACCCTGAAATGGGTTCCCGGCTTTGCCTTTAGCACAGACAGATTTTTCTATGGCGCTTCTTCAATGGATTTCTAGCTCGGATGAGGTTAGGAAGCGATGGGGAGTCCCGCTGGTCTCTCGCTGTCATTGTGGTCAAGGAGAAGACACTTTTGATCATATTTTCGCTAAATCGCAAAGACGGCAAAACGCTTATGGAAACATAGTTGTGCCTTGTTTGGAATAGTATGTACCACACTAAGGTATGACTCTCTACGCTCTCTTTTAAATTTTATATGGTGGAAAGGGCGCGATAGGGGTCGCAATATTAATTCCATTATTATTGCGAGTGTTTGTTGGATACTTTGGAGACACCGTTGTCGTTTTGTCTATGATGGAAAGAGGTCGGGTTTTTCCAGTCTGATTTATGAATTTGATGGTTTCCTTTTTCCGATATTGCATAAAGCGGGACTTTTTGACATATTAATGGGTGGGTCCGGGATCGTCTTCCCCCGTGCATTGGCGGTCATTTGGAAAGGGGAAGCGTAGATCCGATTATTCTCAACATAGATAGTGCAGCAAGAGGAAATCCGGGCATCTCGGGCACTCGGGTAGAATTCTCGCGGTCACCATCCTAGGCAGTTTATCGGGGCTTTTCGACTTTTCTTGGTGAGAATAACACCAATTTCGTGGGCTGAAATTGAAGCCATGATCATGGGCATAAATCATGCCTCCACCTCAGGGTTATCGTAATGTAAGTATTCGGGATCGACTCCAAATTTCTCTCGTGATTCAATTCATGCGGGTAAAGTGTCTTCTTTGAGACTAGATCATCTTTTTTCAAAGATTATTATGCATTATTGGAAACTCTACAAGTAAAGCATATTTTTAGGGAGGCAAATACGGTTGCAGATAGTCTCGCTAACGCGGCTTGTGACTCCGGATCTTCATCCATTTACTCACACTATCATCTCCTGCCATACCTTACCCGTGGCCTATGTCATTTAGATGCGGAGGGTACTGCTTATGTTAGAAAGGTTAAATCATAGGTGTTTAGTTGTATTGATATTCATAATTTGTTTAACCTTTTTTTCCGTTTGTGGATGCATTTTTGGTATGCTATTTTTCTGCTTTGCATTTAGCTTAGCCATTTATTGTTTCACCCTTGAACATAAATATAAATGTTCAAGGTTGCATTTTTGCATCTTTAAATGTATTTGGGAGGTTCGGTTTATGTCCCCCTCCCATCCTGTTCTTTTGCCATCTTTATGGCTATATATTAATAATATGGGGGCCCGCCCCACCACGCTGGTGGCATTCAATTAAAAAAAATGAAACCTTGTGTTTATAAAAAGTTAAGTGGAAACTCGGTTGTGCTCCTAGTTTTGTATGTAGATGACATACTACTTATAGGGAATGACATTCCAACCTTGGAATCTTTAAAAAGTCCTGGGTTGAGGGCAATGTTTCTCTATGAAGGACTTAGGTGAAGTAAGCTTCATCTTAGGAGTCAAGATCTATAGTGATAGATCATGTAGACTGCTTGGCGTAAGTCACACACACACACACACACATACATACATACATATATATATATATATATATATATGCTAAATCGGTTTAGCAAGTCCAAAAAGGGTCTTTGTCTTTGTCTTTGAAGGAAGAGTAACAACGGAGAGACTATTGATGCATGAGTTGAATGGCTACCTTGCTGATGTGTACAAATCCAAAAACATAGCTATTGGTCACACGAGAGAAAGACAGCAGCCTCATCTAATGATTCTTTGTTGGCTCCCCCCAATGCGAGGTCCGAATGAGATTTTAAACGTTGATGGGGCATCTAGAGACAACACGGGGGTCGCAGGAGTAGGATGTATTATTAGAGATCGTAGTGGAAGGTTCATTGGAGCCATCTCTTCTTATATTGGTAATTGCATGAACTCATGGGCAGAATTCGAAGCACTGATCTACGACATCCAACTGGCAAAAGTTTTAGGAATGCGGGAGTTGGTCATTCAATCCGACTCGCTGTTTTTGGTCAACGCGATTAGATCAAAATGACATAGTTCTTGGTCTTTGGATTCAGTTTTTCATTTGGCTTTATCTCTTATGAATGCCTTCTACATTTAGCATATCTATAGGGAAGTGAATACGGTGGCGGATTAGTGAAAGGTGATGCTGTCATCTTACCCAATAAACAAGATTCACATCGATCATAAGACATGAAGTCAAATGATTCCAACAACCCATCTTTATGGAGTTTGGATATGCGGCCTTCGTTTATATGGCCTAAGCGACAATGCCAGAGGTATGTCGGATTAGAATCATTAGTCTTAATCCTTTTGGTATTTATATTTAAAATTGGCATATCAAGGTCTAAAACATCTAGACCATTAATCAAAGAGGCGCTTGCATAAAACATATTATCCAGAAATAACGACAATCGTTGGTTTTTGATCGAAATCTCAAAACCTTTCTTGTCCAAACAAGAAACTGAAATAATATTCTTAATTAAACTAGGTACATAGAAACAGTTTTCTAAACCCAAAACAAGCCCTCGAAGGCAAAGTAAAATTACAAGTCCCTACAGCTAGTGGTCGCAACACGTGCTCCGTTGCCAACTCGTAGTTCCACTTCACCCTTTGCCAACTCTCTACTCCTTTGCAGTCCCTGCACATTAGTACAAATGTGAGAACCACATCCGGTATCAAATACCCAAGAAGTAGTTGTATTTAAATTGATATCAATCATATTAATATCTACAACATAATGAGCCCGAAACAACATTTGCTTTCTCCTTTTCCAGCCTTTTTCCTGCAAGATAGCTTTTGCAGTTCCTTTTCCAGTGACCCTTCTCACCACAATGATGACAGATAGAGTCCTTGGCTACACCACCCTTAGGTTTCAGTGCATTGTTGAAAGTGGTTTACTTGCCCTTGGGCTTACCTTTCGGTTTGCCTTTGGGTTTCACAAAACCTTTGCCTTTGCCCTTTTGCACCATCAGTATGGTGTTGGGCTTGGACTTGCCTATTTCCTTCTCGGCAGTCCTCAGCATATTCAACAACTCAGGCAATGGCTTGTCAATTTCATTCATGTGATAATTCGAATGAACCGATCGTATGATTCAGGCAACGATTGCAAGATCAAATCAGTCGACAGCTCTTGTCCCAAAGGAAATCCCAGTTTTTCAAGGTTCTGAACATAACCTATCATCTTAAGAACGTGAGTTAATAACCTATCATCTTAAGAACGTGAGTTCCTACTGGCATTCCTTCATACATTTTGCACTGAAAAAGAGATTTCGATACATCGAATCTTTCCTGGCGTGCTTGCCCCTGATATAGTTGCTTCAGGTGAGCCAGCATCTCATAAGCCCCCATGTCCTCATGTTGCTTCTGAAGCTCAGAGTTCATGGTGACAAGCATGAGGCTACACACATCTAAAGCATCACTAACATGCTTCTGATAAGCATTTCTTTCAGCGGTCGAAGCGCGAGCCTCTGGTGTAGCAGGAATAGGCTGTTCTAGAACATACATCTTTCTTTCATGCTTGAGAACGATTCTCAAGTTCTCGAACCCGATCGAGGAAGTTAACTCCCTCTAATTTGTCCTTCTCAAGGGACGTAACGCAGATGATAGTGTTTGGGTTTGAATTTGCCATTTTTTTCTACAACAAAAAATATGCAAAGTAAGTACCGATTAAAATCATTATTAGGTCTTTATCTTTTTAATGATTTCTCCCACTATTTTCTTCGAGTGTATAACCCTCATTATCAACTCAAAAAGTTCGTTAACTTTCTAGCGGGCCAAGATCCATATTTCACCTCGCTCGAGTCGACTTTGGCTGATCGCCCAAAACTTAGTTATTTAGGTAGGCAACATTTGCCAATTACATCAAATTATGTAATTCTTGGTTAGTTAAGTGAATAACATTTATTCAAGCGTATCATTATACACTTTTCTCAACTCTTTTGCCTCTAGATCCTCAATCCATTTATTGAGATAATCCAGTTAACTAGGACCATAAGTTTTAGCCAGTGGATATCACAAATTATCCTTCGCGCCTCACCCGTGATATACACGTATGCACGACTTTGGATTGTCCCATACTAATGTCGATCTAGGCCTTGACGAGGGCCAAACTTAGGAAGGCACTAATTAATATTTAATTGAGGGGTTTTGTTTTTAATAATCTCACCGAAAAAGCATAAATAAAACAGTTTATGCTTATATACATATGCATCCAATACATAAAAGTAAAATGCAATAGTAATCGCCATATCCTATTCGGGGCTTTTTCCAAGCCAATGGAAAAACCGTGAAGTCAATCTAAGGTGTGAAAAGAAAAGCATTCTATTCTACACCGTCTTGACCTTCGTGTGGTTGCCTCCAAATCATCACACTGTACTCTTCTCCTAATCTAGAATTACAAAATTCTAAGGAAACCTCGAGTTACATTCGAGGGGATTTGATGAGAATAAAATTACAACTTTTGATAATAAAATAGGCACGATACGCAGATCGTATTATAAAATAAAACCAACAGGGTAAAGGAGATTACTATGCATCATGCTCAATTAACATAACAATTTATGAAAAATAATGAGCAACCAGAAATGTAACATTTCATATTCTGGTCAGTTCGGTGGACCGGCCACCAAGCTCGGTCGACCGAACAAAGTACTGAGAGTACTCGGTTGACCAAACAGGCTCCGGTCAATCGAAGACCAACTTGAATCGACCGAAGACCAACTCGGTTGATCCGAACCAAATATCGCGAGCTCGTCTTACTTTCGGTCGACCGAACCGAGTCCCGGCCGACCGAAGGGCTAGAAATTGAGAGTTTTTTCCAGCTTTTGAATGACTTCAAAACTGGAAAATATCGATTCTCATACATTCAAAATGATGAAAAACATGTCATACATCATATACAACATTTCTAGCAATCCTAAGGCATGCAAAACACAGATTCATAATCCATATTCTAATACTATAGCACATTAAGTCTATAGGGTACTCGTGAGTGGCTCTGATACCACTGTTAGAGGAATAACCGGGTCGAATCACATTGTGCAGCGGAAATAAAGTGACCCGCCTCTACCAGGATCTATCACGAGTAAGAACCTAAGACTACGAGATAGTGTTATACCTTAATCGGTGCTAGGATAGCTGAAACGGTTTCAGCGGTATGTTGTCACGAACGGAACACCACCAACGCAGACTCCGTCTCTCCCAGTATCCACTCGATCTTCCGGGGATGGTCTTCTACTGCTTGGTGCTAGCCAACGCCTTGTAGAAGCCTTGAAGACACTCTTCAAGATGGAGTATGTATGTATGACCTTTTAGAAGAACCGGATACGCTTTTTTCTTACTTCTTTCTATCGCCAAAGCTAGAAAAACAAGTCTAGAAAAAGTCGTCTTTTCTTTTCTCTCTAGTGTTCTCTCTTTTCTCTCTTCTATAAGCTTCAAAAGCTGGAGAAAAATCTGACTTAGAATCATTAGGAAAATCAGTATTTTCCCTTAGTCTATCAAGAGAGAGTGGGGAGAGATAAAGGGGAAAGTGGGAGATCATGGAGAAAACCACTCTTCCACTTTCTCCACCACTTCAACCTCTAGATAAGCAATATGACCCTGAAAATATGTGTCCAATTTTCCAGCCATAAGGTCGGTCCCAATGGGTTGGTCGGCCCAACCCGATTAAGGGCCCAATCCAATCCCGCCCGGCTCAGCTCAATCGAGTCTGGCGCACCTTAGATTAAATGTACTCCAACACTATCAACCTCTTTTGGCAGTGGGAGCCTATAACTCCCACGTGCACTAGACTTCTGCTGGTAGTGGGAGTCTTTATCGGATAATGACTCCCCCGTAATCCCAGCTATACCGAAAATGCCCATTATCTCTAATTCGAATAATAACACTTTATTATTCTCAGAAAAGTGAATGTCAGATACAATGAACCTAGACACATTCTAGATTCATTGAATCTGGACATGAAGCTCGTTAGCTTGCCTCATGTGTGTGACCCCTGTAGGTTCATATCACAATGGCAAAGAAAGTGTGAGTTCATAAATCACAAGCGGTCCCTAGCAGGGACATCGTGACTACCCAAAGTGAATGAATATACAACGGAACCTAATATCAATCCACTATTTAATCCCTTTGTCTCGCGATATCCCTAATTAAGCATAAGGCATGGTAGTCGCCACCCTTATTAAGCTTAATTATATTTATGCTCGATCTCTAGGTAGATCTGCTCCAACAAATAGTATCTCGATAACCACTTTATCAAATACATTTGAGCACGGCCATGCATTTAGACAGTCTTTCCCTATCGAGGGGCCCATGGATATCTCTCTCAATAATAGAGAGGACAAATTCCTTACAATGCCTCTCACATTCAAGCCATGATAGGACGCTACATCCGATCACCGACCGTATTGATTACTCGATTAAAAGCAACGCACTGATCGAAGTCAAAACGTGGCTCCATTCACGCTGGAATCAAATGGAGACATAAGGTCTAAGGATTCTAAAATAGTATTGAGGAAGTAATACTTATGACTAAGGACCATGAAGTATTACTTCTCTAACGGATCACGTCCAATACAATGTATCCCTATATATTGCATCTATGATATGATTTGTATTCATTACACATGATTATAAAACGTAATCATCAAGCAAACATCATACTAGTTTTATTTCATTGTAAAATAGATTACATAAAACTAGGGACAACTAGAATAGTAATTACATAAGCAAATGAGTTTTACTATAAAATCACGTATTTGATGTTCATAAGCAAAATCTACTATTCATATGAAATGCTCAAAAAGATATAAAACGTACAACATATGCTAATGGTCCTAGGGCACTACTAACAATCTCCCACTTGCCCTAGTTCCAATCATACATGATTTTCAATCTCATTGACCTAGTATGACTCTCATTTTTAGGCTGTGGGAGTGGCTTGGTCAATGGAACTGCAATGTTGTCGTCTGTATGAACTTTGTAAATACTAACGCCTCCTCCGTCGATGATCTCTCTAATCGAGATGGAAACGCTCGAGAATGTGTTTCGATCGCTGGTGAGATCTAGGTTCATTAGCTTGTGAAATGGCACCCAGTACTATCACAATAGAGGTCCACTGGGTTCACAATGCTAGGGGACGACACCTAGTTCATCAACAAACTTCCCGATCCAAACAGCTTTCTTTAGTCGCTTCAGAGGCAGCTAGATACTCAGCCTTTGCTGTAGAGTCTTCCACGGTTTCTTGCTTTGAGCTCTTCCACTCACAAGACCTCCATTCAAACAAAACACAAAGCCGGATTGCGATCGATAATCATCTACGCCATCCCGGAAGCTTGCGATGTGTAACCATTTACAACTGCACTTTCCTTTCCCCGACCTCCGTAAACTAAGAACATATCTTTAGTCCTTCTCAAGTACTTAAGAATGCTCTTGATCGCAGTCCCAATGTGACTCTCCGTGGTCGGATTGATATCTCGCTAGTCATACTTAAAGCAAATGAGACATCTCAGGGCGAGCGCATATCATGGCGTACATAATAGACCCAATGGTCGAAGCATATGGGATCTTACTCATGCGCTATTGGTCCTCCCTTGTGGAAGGTCCTTGAGTTCTCGCTGAAGTTTAATGCCATGTGAAATGGGCAAGAATCCCTTTTGAGTCTTGCAACCGAACTGCTTTCAAGACTTTGTCAATGTATCCACTCGCTTAGAGCCAATCATTTTGTTAGATCTATCTCTATAGATTCTAATACCCAAAATGTATGTAGCCTCGCCTAAGTCTTTCATGGAAAAGCACTTCCCCAACCAAGCTTTTACGCTTTGTAATGTGGGGATGTCATTTCCAATCAAGTAAAGATGTCGTCCACATGCTGGGGATGTCATTTACAACCGGACTTCCTTCCCGACCTCCGTAAACTAAGAACATATCTTTAGTCCTTCTCAAGTACTTAAGAATGCTCTTGACTCGCAGTCCAATGTGACTCTCCAGTGGTCGATTGATATCTCGCTAGTCATACTTAAAGCAAATGAGACATCTCAAGCGAGTGCATATCATGGCGTACATAATAGACCCAATGGTCGAAGCATATGGGATCTTACTCATGCGCTTTTGGTCCTCCCTTGTGGAAGGTCCTTGAGTTCTCGCTGAGTTTAACGCCATGTGACATGGGCAAGAATCCCTTTTTGGAGTCTTGCAACCGAACTGCTTTCAAGACCTTGTCAATGTATCCACTCGCTTAGGCCAATCATTTTGTTAGATCTATCTCTATAGATTCTAATACCCAAAATGTATGTAGCCTCGCCTAAGTCTTTCATGGAAAAGCACTTCCCCAACCAAGCTTTTACGCTTTTTAATGTGGGGATGTCATTTCCAATCAAGTAGATGTCGTCCCACATAAAGCACAAGGAACACTACTGCATTATTAGTTACTTTCTTATAAACACAATGCTCGTCTTCATTTTTTTATGAAACCGAATTCTTTAATACGCTCATCAAAGCGACGATTCCAAAGCTTTTCGAGATGCTTGCTTCAATCCATAAATGGACCTTTGAAGCTTACACACTTTGCTAGGATTTGTTGGATCAACAAACCCTCGAAAGTTGTGTCATATACACATCATCGAGAAGGTTTCCATTAAGAAACGCAGTCTTAACATCCATTTGCCATATCTCATAGTCATAATATGCAGCTATGGCAAGTAAAATCCTAATTGACTTTATCATCACGACAGATGGAAAAGGTTTCGTCATAGTCAATACCATGAACTTGTCTATAACCTTTAACTACTAGTCGAGATTTAAAAGTGTGTACATTACCATCCATGTCGGTCTTCTTTTTTGTAACACCATTTGTTATCAATGACCTTGCACTCTTTCGGGTGGGTCAACCAAAGTCCATACTTGGTTGTCGTACATGGATTGCGATCTCGACTTCATAGCCTCTAGCTACTTATCCGACTCGTAACTACGAATCGCCTCTTTGTAGGTAGAGGGTTCATCTTGATCAATCGGCTCAACCTAATGATCATTAGTCACGAGAAATCCATATCTCTCGAGTCGTTGATGTACCCGACTCGACCTTCTTGGGCCTTGTGTCAAAGATTGAAGTTCAAGATCGGGACGTGAGCTTGCTTGAACTTCCAAAGTTGGTTCGGATGTTGTTTGGGGATCTTGAATTTCCTCAAGACGGATCTTACTCCCACTATCCTCTTTGGAAATAAATTCCCTTTCAAGGAATAAACCATTACGAGCAACAAACACTTTGTTCTCTCGATGGAAGATAGAAGTAATATCCTTTAGTTTCTTTAGGATATCCCACAAACAAACATTGTCGATTTAGGGGGTGAGTTTATCGTATAACAAGCGTTTTACGTACGCCTCGCATCCCCAAATTTTGAGAAATGACAAACTAGGTCGCTTTCCCTACCCATATCTCATATGGAGTTTTTCGAATCGCTTTAGAAAGAACTCTATTTAATATAAATGCAAAGTAGCTTTCTAGGGCGTAGCCCCAAAAGGAAATTGGAAGACTTGTTTGACTTATCATAGATCGAACCATATCTAATAAGGTGCGATTCCTCCGTCTCGACACGCCATTCCATTGTGGTGTGCCAAGAGGAGTTAATTGTGAAACAATTCCACAACCACTAAGATGTTCGTCAAACTCTTGGTTAAGGTATTCGCCACCTCGATCCGATCAAGTATCTTAATACTTTTGCCAAGTTGAATTTGTACTTCAATTTGAAATTCTTTCGAATCTTCCAAAAGATTCTGATTTATGTTTCATTAGATAGACGTAGCCACATCTACCGAAATCATTTGTGAATGTGATGAAAGCATCGAAACCCTCCTCTAGCACTAGTGTTTATCGTCCACAAACATCTCAGTATGTATGAGGCCCAACAAATCGAAGCTCTATCAGCTTTGTCCAAGAAAGGGAGCTTTAGTCATTTTGCCTAACAAGCAAGAATCACAAGTCTCATAAGACTCTAAGTCAAATGATGTCAAAATTCCATTTGAACGGAGCTTTGATATGCGTTTCTCATTTATGTGGCCCAAACGACAAATGCTAAAAGTAGGTCCGGGTTTAATTCATTTGACTTAAACCTCTTAGTATTAATGTTATAGATGGGCCTTTTATTGGAATCATCGAGGTTAAGGACATAAAGCCCATTCATCAAAGAGGCATCTCCATAGAAGATACGATCTTTATGAACGGTGCAAATTTTATTCATAATATTAATTTCAAAACCATCAATATCCAAACAAGAAACCGAAATAATATTCCTACTCAAAGTTGGAACATAAAGACAATTATTCGGGTTCTATAATAAGGCCACTTGGCAAAACTAAATTAAATGTCCCGTAGCTACAAAGCAACAACTCTTGCTCCGTTCGCTACTCTCGAGTCCACTTCTCCTTTTGCCAGCTGATCTACTCCTTTTGAACCCCCGCACATTTGCACAAATGTGAGATCTACAACCGGTATCTAATACCCATGAAGTAGGAGCAGACTTGTTAATTTCAATAACATAAATACCCGGAGAGACAGCCAAACCGGCCTTTCCCTTTTTCTTCTCTTTCCAAATAGAGCTTGCAGCTCCGCTTTCCAATGACTCGGTTCATTGCAATGGAAGCAAACTCCCTCCTTTGGTGCCTCAGCTTTGGGCTGGGGCTTGGGCTTGTCATTGCCTTTGCCTTTGCCTCTCTGGCCATGGGCTTTCCCTTGCCTTTCTTCTTGAAATTCCCTTTTTGAACCATTAAGACTTCGGGGGTCTTCTTAATGTTCGAGTTCAGCTGCTTGAGCATCCCGTGTATTTCATGTATGGTCTTCTCCATGGCATGCATGTTGAAGTTCATAACGAATTGGTCATACTCCCAGTGGGAGTGAGCCCAAGATCATATCTCGTGGCCATGTCATGACCTACTGGTAGCTCCAAGCTTGTCAAGTTGGTCAAAATAACCCTTCATCTTTAGAACATGTGCACTTACAGAGATGCTAGGGGGCCATTTTCGCAACTATTCAACGCCTTAGTAGTGAGGAATCTTTCATGACGAGCTTGCTCTTGGAACATTTCCTTGAGCTGGCCCATCATCTAGAAAGCCTCAACTCTTTCAAACTGCTTTTTGAAGGTCGGTGCTCATAGTGACTAACTTGAGACAAGTCACATCGTTAGAGTCATCGAAATGCTTCTTCCAAGCATCTCTTTCAACTCTAGGGGGCATTGTTTGCGTGTCGTTTCGAGAATGTCCGCTCCAAGAACGTATAACTTTTTTTTCCCCGCTTAAGGACAATTCTTAAGTTGCGGACCCAATCAAGGAAATTGGTCCCGCTTTAGTTTTTCCTTCTCAGCGACAGATCGCAATGAATTGTGTGGTGTATTGGTTGCCATTATCTACATTAAGTTAATTGCAAAGTTATTAGTTTTTGAGCAAAAACATTTTCCACAATTTCAACACTTGATAATAGTGGGGAAAAACATTTTACAATAGTTATAGGAAAGCTTTGGCTTAACACCCACAATTAAAGTAAAATCATCTTAATGGGAATGACATCTATATGTCCCGACTTTTTCCCATTTTATGCCCTAGGCCCAAAACTATTTTGTTGGCCTAGCTAAGTTGAACCATGTCTAAACTTATGGAAATCACTATTTTCCCATCTCTCTTTGCTTAGATAACCACTTGTCTGTTGCTTTGGCAAGTAGACAGAATGATGATCCAAACTCAATGAGTGCTTAGATTATTGTAGGCATTTTAAGAATTAGTTAAAATGTTCGGTTTGAATAAGACAATAAAGCGCGTAATACATTCATACGAGCATCTCATGCAGTATATAAAGCATAATAATTAAACGTGAGATAGCATGGACTAATCCTATGATGACTCCCACGAGCCTTGTGGGAGCTAAGGGTCAATCTAAGTCAGTATCCATCTCATGGATAAAGTCTTCGATCCAGCAGCCTCCAGCCTTGTTACATATTTGCATGGGCATACCCAGCCTTCAATGTAAAGCAGTAAAGCTAATCTAATAAAGCGATTACAATTTTACAACATTGAAAACGGCTCGCAGGCCGTATTATAAAAGTACAACCAAAATATGTAAAACAAGGGGTATAGTAGGCCATGCTAAAATCACATAAAGCACAATGAAATTAACCACGAGTACATACACAAAGTCTTAATCGTGGGGGAACGACGAATCGGGGCGACGCAGACGGCGGTCTCGCTAACCGGTTAGCGGGCGGGGAGGGGGGGTGGTCAAGGGGGCAGCGGCCCCCTTGCGGGGTTTTCCAGGGGCAGCGCCCCTGGAAGGAAAATCTGATTCTACATCACTCATCGAATGAGTTTTTCCTCCCGCATTTACCCTCTTCCGCTCTTACTTACATAATCGGATTATGTATTGGTTAATCGGATTAACAGCAGGGTTAATCGAGTTAATTACAGTTTATGCGTGAGAATAGAATTAATCAGATTAATTACAGATTCACAGATATAGTTTATGCAGAATCAATATTCACAGAAACAGTTTATGCATAATCAAAAACCGAAAACAGTTTATATCATAATAGTTCATATAACCGTATAAACATGATGAACTGAGAAGAGTTTATGCGTATACTCATCAAAAGATACAATCTTTAAATGCAGTTAAACAGTTTATGCATTTATCATGATCAAAGAAACGATCTTTTCTGTTTTCAAACATACACATACCAAATCAGAATTGATAGTGTTATTGTCTGATTAACAATATCGACTCGAATCGTATGAGCAAGGCTCGATACCACTCGAAGGGATTCATGAGGCGGAAACTCGCTCCAAACACCCATGAGTCCTCCCCCTGAACGATCCGCTCATACAAATCCGATTCGTAAAACAGATGAAAAACTTACGTTTTCGAGATTCAGAAGCTACTTCTTGAATGGAGGATGACGTTTCTTGGATGCTAATCTGCCACCAAAGAAATTCCCTTTGCGGAATGTCCCTCTACCGGTATCCACGCGACGAAACGGGCAGCGATTGCTAGCTCTTCGTTTTTCTGAGATTCGGGAATTAGAGAGAAAAGGAAGAGGCAGAAAAATCCGAAATCTAATTTCGGGTGAATTGTTTAATTGCGGCTGAAGCAAGGATAGACTAGGGTTTCGACTGAGAGTTAATTATATAGGGTGTGAGAGTTTGTTCCCCTAACCAACTCTCACGTCCTCCACTTCTCTCAGCAGTGGGAGTCTAAACTCCCACGTCCTATCAACCTCATTTGGCAGTGGGAGTCTATAACTCACACGTGCACTAGACTTCTGCTGGTAGTGGGAGTCTTTATCGGATAATGACTCCGACGGAGTCCCAGCTATACCGAAAATGCCCCTTATCTCTAATTCGAATAATAACACTTTATTATTCTCAGAAAAGTGAATGTCAGATACAATGAACCTAGACACATTCTATGCGTGTGACCCTGTAGGTTCATATCACAATGGCAAAGAAAGTGTGAGTTCATAAATCACAAGCGGTCCCTAGTAGGACATTGTGACTACCCAAAGTGAATGAATATACAACGGAACCTAATATCAATCCACTATTTAATCCCTTTGTCTCGCGATATCCTAATTAAGCATAAGGCATGGTAGTCGTCACCCTTATTAAGCTTAATTATATTTATGCTCGATCTCTAGGTAGACTGTTCCAACAAATAGTATCTGATAACCACTTTATCAAATACATTTGAGCACGGCCATGCATTTAGACAGTCTTTCCCTATCGAGGGGCCCATGGATATCTCTCTCTAATAATAGAGAGGGACAAATTCCTTACAATGCCTCTCACATTCAAGCCATGATATGACGCTACATCCGATCACCAGTCGTATTGATTACTCGATTAAAAGCAACGTACGACTGAGTCAAAACGTGGCTCCATTCACGCTGGAATCAAATGGAGACATAAGGTCTAAGGATTCTAAAATAGTATTGAGGAAGTAATACTTATGACTAAGGACCATGAAGTATTACTTCTCTAACGGATCACGTCCAATACAATGTATCCCTATATATTGCATCTATGATATGATTTGTATTCATTACACATGATTATAAAATGTAATCATCAAGCAAACATCATACTAGTTTTATTTCATTGTAAAATAGATTACATAAAACTAGGGACAACTAGAATAGTAATTACATAAGCAAATGAGTTTTACTATCAAATCACGTATTTGATGTTCATAAGCAAAATCTACTATTCATATGAAATGCTCAAAAAGATATAAAACGTACAACATATGCTAATGGTCCTAGGGTACTACTAACAATATTACGATTACTTTGTTAACGGTTACATATTTCACACAAAAGCCCACACTGATGGAAAAGGAACCACAAAAGTGGGGTATGGGTTAAAGGAAATTACTACAGAGAGTTGAAGCGAGTCATTGACGTTGATCTTGCTGGAGAACTTGTCCAAAAAACGAATATTTTCAAATGCGACTAGTTTGATTCAATTCCAAATCGAGGTTTGAGGGTGGATCCTTAATATAAACTTGTAGGAATCCGTAGGAAAAAAACGTACCAGGGTTACGATCCATTTGTATTTGCTTCTCAATGTCAAAAAGTCTACTACACAACTTATCCAAGTAGTAAGACAACATCTAGGGATGATTGGTAGGCTGTTTGTCGTTCCAAACCATGTCTAGTTGACGTTCCTAATGTTTCGGTACCATATCAGGAAGAAGTACGCGAGGAGGAGACCAGTCATATTGATCCAACTGTTACTGATGTTGGTCAACTTGCACACCAGTCAGGGGAAATTGAAGTTGTACTTGTGGCCGGTACGGACCGTGTTAATGAAGATGAAATTATGTCGGGTGATGACAATTCTGAAGAAGATGATGAATTTATGTGTCGGAGGATGATTTAGACCGATTAAAAATAGAATTATTCATTTGGTTATGTATTTGTTGTTGTGCTTTAATTCTTAACTTTCCATTATTAATCCATTTTTTCATGCATGATTAATCTCTTTCTTGCTTCACACTAAGAAGCAATTGAACGATGCAAATTGAAATTGAACAACTATCTTCTTGGAATTCCACATATTGAAGGTAAGTAATATTTGTTGGTTTAATTTTTAGTAGTTTATTACCATAAATTAATATCCGTTTTGTATAACTTTTTAACATAATTCAAAGTGGTAATTTTACTGCCATAAAATAATCTGATTATTGAATTTTCACATTGCAACTCA
This sequence comes from Vinca minor, assembly GCA_026122235.1. Lineage (NCBI taxonomy): Eukaryota > Viridiplantae > Streptophyta > Magnoliopsida > Gentianales > Apocynaceae > Vinca > Vinca minor. The sequence goes on from JAOCZM010000217.1 coordinate 57,873, forward strand.
TTCATTTCCAAGGATATACATATAAATGACACCAAGGAGTATATTGCAAGGTTATAAACAAACAAGAAAAAATGAATTAGGGGAGTGGAGTGCACACTTTGATTGTGAGTGTCGTAATGTAAATGAGAAGTGTAAACTTGTTTTTTTTAGTAAGATAATTGGTTATGTAATGTTATTTTTGGGTTTTATTGATTATGTTTTCTATTTGGGGATCTTATTGATATTGTTTCTGGTTCATTGATGTGTGTATTGCTTTTTTTTATAATAGGGATCTAATTAAATTTCAGATTTAATTTTTTAAATTAAAAAACATTTTGAGACGGAATAGAAACCGTTATATCGGTTGCTATTGGATTAAAGTCAAAGTCAAATGAACACGGAGCGGTCGCTAATCCGTCGCTAATGCTGTCGTCGGTATTCGGTCGCTAACAAGTCCAAGTCAAATGTCAACATAGTTGACCTTTCGGTCAGTAAACGGTCGCTATATAGCGACCCAATAATCGGTCGCTACATTATCCGTTGGTATTTAGTTGTTAATTAGTCATAGTCAAAGTCAAAATTGTTGACCATTCGTTCGGTAATCGGTCGCTATCTAGCGACACTAATTCGTTGGTATTCGGTCGTTAACGGGGCAAAGTTAAAAGTCAACATTGTTGAACGTTCGGTTGGTAATCCGTCGGTATTTGGCGACCTAATAGTTGGTCGCGAAATAATCGATCGGTATTCGCTCGCTAATCGGCTAAGAGAGGAAAATTATCTAACAACGATGATCGGTCGCTAATCTCAGTTTATAGACCGATTAATGACGGATTTGTCCATCCCTGTTTAACTGTTTTTTTAGTGATTATTCGTGAAAGAAGTTGTTTGATCAAAGTAAAATTTTACATCTCAGTGCAAATTTACTGTTCAAATATACGTGTGATTTCTTTCTCTTAAAATTGGATAAATTCCATTAATCAATATTAGAAAAAGAATTATGGTTCCTAGATACACCATTTTGAAGGGATTCATAGGCAACAACTAGTTCTAAACACCCATGAAACCTCCCCTGAAGGATACGCTCATACTATGGGAATCGAAAATTTGATGAAATGGACTTACGTTTATCGTTAATGGTTTCTGATTTCGGGTGCTCAGCTGCAACCCCCAAAAGTCCTCCCTTGCGGAATTACTCTCTACTGGTATCCACGCGACGAAACGAGCAACGAGTGCTAGTTCTTCGTTTCCTGAGTTTTCAGGAATCTAGAGAGAAAGGAGACATAAATCTAATTTCGGGGGATAGGGTTTTTGCGGCTATCAAAAGTCTAGGGTTTCAGCCAAAAGAGATTATATAGGCGTGCAAGTTTGTTCCGAAAACAAACTCCCACGTCTTGTCAACCTCTTCTGGTAGTGAGAGTTTTTATCGCAAAATAAGTCCAACGTAATCTCAGCGAAAACCAAATACCAAAAATGCCCCTCCTTAATCTCTAATTCAAATAATAACATTTTATTATTCTCAGAAATATAAATGTTAGATAATGTCTCTCATATTCAAGCCATGATAGGATACTACATCCGATAATCGGTCGTATTAATTACTCGATTAAAAGTAACATTCGACTGAGTCAAAACGTAGCTCCATTCATACTGGAAACGATGGAGACATAAGGTCTAAAGATCCAAAAAAGTATTGAGGAAGTAATACTTATAACTAAAAGAACCATGAAGTATTACTTCTCTTTCCGATCACTCCGATATAATATATCCCAATATATTGTATCTATGATCTGATTTGTAACCATTACACATGATTAGTAAAACGTAATCATCAATCAAACATCAAACTAGTTTTATTTTGTTGTATGAAGCATTAAATAAAAGTAGGGACAATCAGAATAGTAATTGAATAAGCTAATGAGTTTTACTATCAAATCACATATTTGATGTTCAAAAGCAAAATTAACTATTCAAATGACATGCTCAAAACATATAAAACGTGCAACATATGCTAATGGTCCTAGGGCACTAGTAACAATCTCCTACTTGCCCTAAGTCCAATAATACATGATCATCAATCCCATTGACCTGGTATGAATTTCATGTTTAGGTTGGGGGAGTGGCTTGGTCAATGGATCTGAAATGTTGTCATCTATATGAACTTTGCAAATTTTAATGTCTCCTCTATCAATGATCTCTCTAATAAGATGGAAAAGCATGAGAATGTGTTTGGATCGTTGGTGAGATCTAGGTTCCTTAGCTTGTGAAATGGCACCAGTATTATCCCAATAAAGGTCTACTGGGTTCACAATGCTAGGGACGACACCTAATCTATCAACAAATATCCTAATCTAAACAGCTTCTTTAGCTTCTTCCGAGGCAGCCACATACTCAACTTTTGTTGTAGAGTCGGCCACGATTTCTTGCTTTGAACTCTTCCAGCTCACAGCACCTCCATTCAAACAAAACACAAAACCAGATTGCGATCTAAAATAATCTACGTCGGTCTGGAAGCTTGTGACTGTGTAACCATTTACAACCAGACTTCGTTCTTGACCTCCCTAAACTAAGAACATATCTTTAGTCCTTTTCTAGTATTTAAGAATGCTTTTGACTGCAGTCCAATGTGGCCGAGTGCATAGCATGACATACATAATAGACCCAATGGATGAAGCATATGGGATCTTACTCACACGCACTTGGTCTTCCTTTGTGGAAGGTTCTTGAGTTCTGTTTAGTTTAAAATCGTGTGACATGTGCAAGAATCCCTTTTTGGAATCTTGCAAACTGACCGTTTCAGTACCTTGTCAATGTATCCAATCTAGCTTAGGCCAATCATTTTGTTGGATCTATCTCTATAGATTCTTATACCCAAAATGTATATAACCTAGCCTAAGTCTTTCATGGAAAAGCACTTCCCCAACCAAGCTTTCATAGTTTGTAATGTGGGGATTTCATTTCCAATAAGTAAGATGTTATCCACATAAAGCACAAGGAACACTACTGCATTATTAGTTACTTTCTTATAAACACAAGGCTCATCTTCGTTTTTTTATGAAACAAATTCTTTAATTGCTTCATCAAAGCGATGGTTCCTACTTCGAGATGCTTTTTTTAATCCATAAATGGACCTTTGAAGTTTACACACTTTGATAGGATTTACTGGATCAACAAACCCCTGAGGTTGTGTCATATACACATTCTCAAGAAGGTTTCCATTAAGAAACGCAGTCTTAACGTCCATTTTCCATATCTCATAGTCATAATATACGGCTATGGCAAGTAAAATCCTAATAGACTTTATCATAAGGACAGGATAAAAGGTTTCATCATAGTCAATACCATGAATTTGTCTATAACCTTTAACTAATAGACCATGAATTTGTCTATAACCATGAATTTTTCCATATCTCATAGTCATAATATACGGCTATGGCAAGTAAAATCCTAAAAGACTTTATCATAAGGACAGGATAAAAGGTTTCATCATAGTCAATACCATGAATTTGTCTATAACCTTTGACTACTAGTATAAGTGTGTACATTACCATCCTTGTCGGTTTTCTTTTTGAAACACTATTTGTTATCAATGACCTTACACCTTACGGGTGGATCAACCAAAGTCCATACTTGGTTATCATACATGGATTGCATCTCAGACTTCATAGCTTCTAGCCACTTGTTTCATTCAGAACTACGAATTGCCTCTTTGTAGGAAGTGGGTTCATCTTGATCAATCAGTTCAATATGATGACCATCAGTTCAATTTGATATACCTGACTTGACCTCCTTGAAGCTCAATATCAGCACATGAGCTTGCTCGAAGTTCCAAAGCTAGTTCAGATGATGTTTGGGGATCTTGAATTTCCTCAAGATGGATCTTACTCCTACTATCCCTTTTGGAAATAAATTCCCGTTCAAGGAATAGACCATTTCGAGCAACAAACACTTTGTTCTCTGATGGAAGATAGAAGTAATATCCTTTAGTTTCTTTAGGATATCCCACAAACAGACACTTGTCCTATTTAAGAGCGAGTTTATCGGATAATAAGCGTTTTACATATGCCTCACACCCCTAAATTTTGAGAAATGACAAACTAGGTCGTTTCCCTATCCATATCTCATATGGAGTTTTCTGTACCGCTTTAGAAGGAACTCTATTCAATATGAATGCAGCAGTTTCTAGGGCGTAGCCCCAAAAGGAAATTGGAAGACTGGTTTGACTCATCATAAATCGAACCATATCAAGTAAGGTGTGATTGCTTCGTTCTGACACACCATTCCATTGTGGAGGTGCCAGGAGGAGTTAACTGTGAAACAATTCCACAACCTCTAAGATGTTCATTAAACTCTTGGTTAAGGTATTCGCCACCTCTATCTGATCGAAGTATTTTAATACTTTTACCAAGTTGATTTTGTACTTCATTTTGGAAATCTTTGAATGTTCCAAAGGATTCTGATTTATGTTTCATTAGATAGACATAGTCATATCTACTGAAATCATCTGTGAATGTGATGTAGTACTGAAACCCTCTTCTAACACTTGTGTTTATTAGTCCACATACATCTGTGTGTATGAGGCCCAATAAATCAGAAGCTCTCTCACTTTGTCTAGTAAAGAGAGATTTAGTCATTTTATCTAACAAGCAAGAATCACATGTCTCATAGATTATATAGGTGTGAGAATTTGTTTCGAAAACTAACTCCCACGTCCAGTCAACCTCTTTTGGTAGTGGGAGTTTTTATCGCATAATAACTCCCACGTAATCTCAGCGAAAACCAAATACCAAAAATGCCCCTCTTTAATCTCCAAATCGAATAATAATATTTTATTATTCTCAGAAATATAAATGTCAGATACAATGAACCTAGAAACATTCTAGATTCATTGAATCTGGACATGAAGCCCGTTTACTCGTTTATGCCCCTGTAGGTTCATATCATTATGGCAATGAAAATACACTTTATAGTATGTGTTCATAAATCACAAGCGGTCCCTAGCAGGACATTTTGACTACCCAGAGTGAATGAATGTACTGTTGAACCTAATATCAATATACTATTTAATCCCTTTTTCTCGCGATATCCAATTTAAGCATAAGGCATGGTAGTTGTCACCCTTATAAAGCTTAATTGTATTTGTGCTCGATTTTCAGGTAGACTGTTCCAACAAATAGTATTTAATAACCACTTTATTAAATGTATTTGAGCACGTCCATGCATTTGAACAGTCTTCCCTATCGAGGGACCCACGGATATCTCTCTCTAATAAGAGAAGGACAAATCCCTTACAATGTCTCTGACATTGAAGTCATGATAGGATACTACATCCGATCATCGGTCGTATTAATTACCCGATTAAAAGTAACGTTCGACTGAGTCAAAACGTAGCTCCATTCATGCTGGAAGCGATGGAGACATAAGGTCTAAAGATCCAAAATAGTATTGAGGAAATAATACTTATGACTAAAAGAACCATGAAGCATTACTTCTCTTTCGGACCACGTCCGATATAATATATCCCAATATATTGTATCTATGATATGATTTGTATCCATTACAAATGATTAGTAAAACATAATCATCAATCAAACATCATACTAGTTTTATTTCGTTGTATAGAACATTAAATAAAACTAGGGACAATTAGAATATTAATTGCATAAACTAATGAGTTTTACTATAAAATCACATGTTTGATGTTCAAAAGAAAATTTAACTATTCAAATGACATGCTCAAAATATATAAAACGTACAACATATGCTGATGGTCCTAGGGCACTACTAACACATTTTTCTCGATAATGACTCTAGAAACTCATCTTGCATTTTTTGTTTAAAATTCTGCTCCTAATAATAAACAAGTAATTTGAATGAATTGACTTTTTCAGAGAAAAAGTTATATTCAAAGACGTTATAGGAAATTAAAATTTGATTAGTCTTATATTATCTTATCTTTCGCAAATGAACTCAAACAATGCACTCTTAAACATCTTTGTACCAAGAAAGACATGAAAGAACCTTAGAATAACAAAATTAAAAAGAAAATGATGCCTGGCCAGAAAGGAAAAAGAAATACAACAATTTTTTTCAAGTTACTCGGTATTAAGGACTTTATCACATAACATATTTATGATTGTAAGCTTTTGAGAAGAGTTCAAGTTCTTGTATACATCACATCCCTTGTCTATTTTGAGGTTTCCCCAGAAACATCTATTTTGAGGTTTCTCCATAAACGTTTATTTTGAGGTTTTTCCAGATCCAAAAAAAACATTTCTTTAGTGCATGGACCAATGAATCTGAAGAACTGTGGAACTACTAAGAAAAGAAACTTTCCTTTAGAGAAACGTATACTTAATTGAAATATCATTAATGCAAAAGAAATAACTATACCCGTTTATATGAATCTTTTGAATTTAATATATCAGGCATTTGTGAAACTGGACATCTAATGAAGATCTTTCTGGACGACTACTTCTTCCATGTATTAAATCTTTCATTATAGATTATGTGGATTTCATTACAGTAACTATATCAAGTACTATAGTAATTTTCACCCTTCTGTGCAAAAATATTAGGACTAAGAAGGAAGAATAAATATTGGAAGTAAAAAAATATCAAATCTAGAGAGAATAAGAGAAAATCCTCTCTAGAGAAAATATGACACTCTTCTTACTTTTGTATGATTTTATATCTGTCCATTTTGCTAGTTATCAGAGTGCTTAAGAGAGAGAAAGAGAGTAAAGATTGGATCTTCTTGTCCGATTTTTGCTCTTGAATACTCCTTTTGGCGATTAATCTTTCTAAAAATACAATCTTTTGGTGGGTTTGGGATCAGATTTTTTGGAGATTTATTGCTCTCCTTCCCTTTTGTGATGACCAGCCATGATTTTTAAGAGATTTTATGGGTTTTGCTTGGTCTTTTGAAGAAAGTATTCTTGTTCACTTGTAGCTTTCTGGGTTATTATGAGGATAATATTTAAGAAGAAGCTAGAAGCTGCTGGTTCAAAAAAGGCGTTGGCTTTCTTCAAGCTTTTGCTTCTGGGTCTTCATGAAGAAGATTTCTCAGGCTCTTGGTCTCTTGAAGCTTTTTGCTTCTGCTGCTTGAGGCATACCATCGTTTCCGGTACAGATCGGGATTTTATATGGCATTTCTAGTCTATTGGGAGCTTGGAGAACCCCTCTATCTAAGAAAATCCATGATCGGCCATGGGTGAATTTTTCGGATTTCTTGGATGTTCTTCGCAGGTTCTTCAGGAAGAATGTAAATTACTTTGCCTTTTGATCTATTTTTTGCTTCTGCTGCCGCATTATTGTTGTTTGTGGACCATTTTGCTTCCTCTTAATATTTGTTTATTAAGGGTGAGTGGCTTTATCTTGTGGCTGGCTTTTGCTGATGATGATGTCACACCTACAATGGATGACATCATCCCTATTAATCTAAGTAACACCATTTCGGACCTTAAAGAAAATATTGCTGGGAATGTGAAGGAATCAAGCACTAATTGTGCTACTGGTGGGTACTACTCAACCAATACTCGTGGTGCTTATGGGATTTATTTCAAAGAAGGCGTTTGACATTTTTCTTGTTTCTGCTTGCATTTTGTTGGTCACGGTGGCTGAAATGCTTCGATTTTTAATGATCGCAAAATGCTTTCTATTATTGGTGATTGCAAGGTTGTTCATGTTTATCGAAAGAAAAATTCTGTTGCGGATGCCTTAGCAAACTTGGCTTGTGAAACTCGTGAGACTCTCGGCTTTGCAGATTTCCTGTATTGCCAAGTGCTGTTCGCGGTTCGTTTCTTATGTTCGTGTCTTATGTTTGGATTTCTATGGCTTTGCATCATAGCATGGTATTAATTGTAACACCCTTGTGCATACACTTGAATGTGCAAGGTTGCATTGCTTAGCTATCTTATTTGTATTGCGTGGTTTTTCCACCTTTTGGGAGGTTTTGGATTAAGTCCCCCTCTCTTTTTTGGCCGACTTTTGGCTCTATCAATATATGGGGGTCCGCCCCACCACACTAGTGGTATTAAAAAAAAAAAAAAAAAAAAAAAATCTAGAGAGCGATAAAAGTTTATCTTTCTAACTCATGCAAAGTGTACATTAGCTAAGTTAAAATGCTTATAACAAACACAAGCATAATATTCAAACTTGTTCAGTTCGATCTCTAAATTCAAGAAATCAAAGCCTCTTTTAAATCATAACAAAGGTTGTAGATACTTGAAAACAAAATCAATATAAGATGAATAAACATATATTCTTACAAATAGAGACTGGGATGTCAGACATTGTATTTGAATTGGTTTATTTTATACGAGAATTTCTACCTCCTGTGCAACAAATGTAACTCTTTTGTAAGGGAAGAGGTTGAACACATAGTAAAAAAATTTATATTAGATATTGTACAAAGATGGTGTCCAAGTAGCATGTGCTTTTCTTTCTCTTTGAATTAGTTTTTTGTATGAGAATTTCTTGTCAATACTTACAAAGTCAATTATTCGTGAAAGAAGTTGTGTGATCAAAGTAAAGTTGTATATCTCAGGGCAAATTTAGTGTTCAAATCTACATGTGAATTTATTTCTCTTAGAATTGGATAAATTCCAATAATCAATATAAGAAAAAGAATTGTGGTTCCTAGATACACCATTTTTCTCGATAATGGCTCTAGTAAACTGATCTTGCATTTTTTATTTAAAATTCTTCTCCTAGTAATAAACAAGTAATTGAATGAATTGATTTTTTCAGAGAAAAAGTTATATTAAAAAACATTATAGGAAATTTAAATTTGATTAGTCTTATATTATATTATCTTTCGCAAATGAACTCTATTAGTTTAGTCTTAAACCTCTTCGTACTCAGAAAGAGATGATAGAACCTTAGAATAACAAAATTAGAAAGAAAATGATGCCCGGCCAGAAAGGAAAAAACAATACAACAATTCTTTCAAGTTACTCGGTAATAAGGACTTCATCAAATAACATATTTATAATTGTAAGATTTTGAGAAGAGTTCAAGTTCTCAAATCCATCGCCTCCCTTGTCAAAGAGCACCAAAAACGTTTATTTTGAGGTTTCTTCAGATCCAAAAAAGAATTTCTTTAGTGAATGGACCCATGAATCTGAAGAACTGAGAAACTACCAAGAAAAGAAACGTGCCTTCCGAGAAACGTATTCTTAATTCACAATTCATCAATGTAAAGGAAAGAACTATATCTGTCTACTGAAATCTTCTGAATTAAAGATACTATGTGTTTGTGAAACTGGACTTTCAGAGAAGTTCTTCATTGACAACTGCTTCTCTCATGTATTAAATCTTTCATTATAGATTATGGATTCCTATTCTTCACCTCAAGGATCTGTTCAAATTCAATGTGGATTTCATTACAACAACTATATCAAGTACTGTAGTCAGTTTAACCCTTTTGTGTCAAAAATATTAGGACTAAGAAGGAAGAATAAGTATCGGAAGTCAAAATAGATCAAGTACTGTACTAAACGTTTATCTTTCTAACTCATGCAAAGTGTACATCAGCTAAGTTAAAATGCTTCTAACAAACACAAGCATAATATTCAAACTTGTTCTGTTCAATCTCTAAAACCAAGAAAACAAAGCCTATTTTAAATCATAACAAAGGATGTAGATACTTGAAAACAAAATCAATATGAGATGAATCAGCATATATTGTTACAAATGGAGACTGATATTTCATAGATTATATTCGAACCGGTTTATTTATATGAGAATTTCTACCTCCGGTGCAACAAATGTAACTCTTTTGTAAGGGAAGAGGTTGAACATATAGTAAAAAAATTATGTTAGAGATTGTGCAAATATGGTGTCCAAGTAGCAAGTGCGTTTTTTTCTCTTCGAATTAGTTTTTTGTATGAGAATTTCTTTTCAATACTTACTAAGTAAATTATTCGTGTGACCAAAGTAAAATTTTACATCTCAGTGAACATTTCATGTTCAAATATACATGTAATTTTCTTTCTCTTGTATTTGGGTAAATTTGATTAATAAATATAAGAAAAATAATTGTGGTTCCTAGATACACCACTTTCCTCTATAATGGTCCTATAAAACTCATCTTGCATTTTTTGTTTAAAATTCGTCTCCTAATAATAAGCGAGTAATTGAATGAAATGATTTTTTCAGAGAAAAAGTTATATTCAAAGCGAGGACCTTCATGTCTTGCCATCTGCAATAATGGACTTGAAAACACCAATTTGTGTCTCTCTTGCAAAAGATGATTCTCGGATTCAATTATGTATTAGCACACCCATGAATGTGGATCGGTCTGCCATGTCGACTTGTTTGGATGGCTGCATTCCGATCGCAAAGGATGCAACAATTATAAACTGGAATAGATTTAGCGACTTTGTTACAACGGTGAATATTTCGGAATATCAACAGGGAGATGATAAAAAATAAACCCCTGCTACATTGGACTTGGTGGTTGATTTGTCTCAACGTGGAATGCTTTTTCTGGATGAGAAGCCAGCCAAACACATTGCTCCTCTTAAAACAACCACAAAAGCAACTCGAAAATCGGTTCGGTTGGCTGAGAAAGGGGTTATTCCTTGCAAATTATAGGTATTGTACCTATCTTTTACTCATTTATATATTTTTATGGATATTGTTATATGGAATATACGTGGTATCGCAAATGTCGAATCAACTGCACGTGTGAAACAACTTAAACGCGAACATCACTTATCTTTAATGGTTTTATTGGTGCCAATGATGCATGTTAAAGACCTATGAATTTATGTATATTGGCTTGGCTTCGATTATGGTTATGGGAATGTTTCGGGAAAAAATGGATTTTATGGGATGGTTCGGTGCATTTAACGGTGGTTCGGGACCTGGAGCAGTTTGTTACGATTTGTATCAATAATTTTGCGAGCTCATTTGTGTTCTTATCTTTTGTTTATGCAAAGTGTTCATATACATAGAGAAGGGAGTTATGGGATGAGTTACGGAGTTTCAATGAGTTGCATGATGTTTCCACGGTTGGTGGGTGGTGACTTTAATGTTTTGTTAAACACGCCGGAAAGTTTCGGCTCTATTTTGGCATCGCTTCCCATTTTTTAATTCGCAGACGCCTTGGAAGATTGTGGGCTAGGAGATGTCCCCTTTTTGTGGAGTCAATTTACATGCTGTCGGAGTGCATCTCATTTTCTTCTATGATGATTGGATTGTGTAGCTGCGAATACTTGTTAGGGTGATGGTTTTTCAGATTACAAGAGTCATGCATCTTCATCTTTCAGAGTTTGATCACTGTCCTCCTCTATTTCGTATACATGTTGGCCCCAACGAAGCAAAATCCAGGTTTTGATATTAGAATATGTGGTCCAAACATGAACAATTCTTGAGGGTGGAAGTCAATTGTTGGGAAGGAACTATAGAGGGTAATGGCATGCATATATTGCTAGGAAAGATGAAAACATTAAAACGATCCTAAAGAGAATGGAACAAGAGGGTGTTTGGCAATATGCAACAAAATCTGGTACAAGTCGTGGCTGCTCTCAATGGTGCAGAACTAGCTTTTGATCTGCTTCTAACGGATTAGTCTCGCGTAGAATGGGAGACTGCAAGATCATTCTACAACTATGTGCTTGAAATAGAGGAGACATTATGGCGACAAAAATCAAGAGTGAAATGGTTATGCGAAGGGGAGGCGAACACGCACTACTTTCATTCATTAAGTAAGAAACGTATGTGGAGAATACATTTTCCGCGGATCATGGATGGGAATGGGTCTGGCTTGATACGGAGGATTCGATTGGTATGGAAGCTGAAAACTTCTTTAAGTCATTGTGCACAGAAGATGTGGAGGTAATTTGCAGTTCTCCTCTTCTCAATGTCATTTCGCAACTGGTGACTGAAATAGACAACAAGCACCTCTCGTCTTTGCCTTCCTTGAGTGATGTCTGAGAAACGGTTTTCTCGTTGGATAAGAATAGTGCATCACGGTCAGATGGGTTTTCTGGAAGATTGTATCAAGACTGTTGGAGTATTGTAGGACAAGATATGACGCAGGCAGTCTGTGACTTCTAGGCGGGACTACGCCTCCCGAGGGGAATATCTAGCGCGCTTCTTCCAAAGGCTGGGAATTCGACAAGGTTTGGGTGTTGGAGTTTACATTTGATATAGGTGTTCAATTGGATTGGGCAAAATACCTGGTTGACCGAGAACTGTCTCGTGTCGACAAAACTTTTGGTCACTCTGGTCGGCCGAGAACCTTTTATGCGGTCGGCCGAACCAGTTGGACTTGGTCAAAACCGGCACATCTACATGTGTGAGGAGTGGGAGAGAAATAAGATGAGAGTGGGGTGAGTGGGTAATTCCACTTACCCCACACTAGATGAAAATTGTTTTGATTCTAACTTTTACACAAGGGTTGAACTCTCTCTTTTTCTCTCTACTCTCTCTTAGCCGAAAATCCTAGAAGCAAAAATCAAATTTATAGTTTGTGGATTCTGAAAAAATTATTTTCCACCTTCATAGTTTTCGACTAGCATCTGGGACTTCGAGTGAAAAGCTCAAAGGTTGGTGTGTGTGTACCAGTAGAGATAGGAGTCAGTTCTGTTGGTGAATTCAAGTAGCAAGAATCCGGGCATCGTCCATTAGATCAACAGAAAGGTACAACTCTTAATCACAGGATTTTGATTCTTTCTTGTGAGTAGATCCTTTAAAGGAACGTAACCTCGCGCGTTTATTTCGGATGCATTTTTGGGGTTACGAATGTTTCCTTCAAGTGGGTCGACCGAGGTGGCATAATTTTTACACTGTTTTGGTTAACTACCTTATCGCGGTCGACCGGAAGTATGGCCTGGATTGACCGAACAGGGGCAGACTGTGTATATTTGCGCTCTTAGCATGTTTTTGTGTTTGTTTTGAGCAAGGGGAATAGTAATAGCCTTTTGACTAGTGTTTTTATTATAATATGGCCTGCGCATAGTGCCTTATCTTTGATATTTTGCTATAATTTTAATCTCGAATGTAACTCGAGAAATCTTTCTATTATGTAAAAGTTTTAGAATAGGATTCTATTAATTTTACATATGTAACAAGTAATGAAGGAAGGCATCCATCAGATGGAGGAAACCACCAGGAGGCGGAAGACAATAGAAATGATTTATTGCTTTCCACCTGTAGATTGACCTGATGCATGTTTACAGTATTGATTTTAGCATGTGATGCATTTTCAAACGTATAATCAGATTATACACCATTTGATGAGACAATATTTTTAAAAAAATCCCTCAAATTTTAAATATTAAGTTTATTGCCTTCCAATCGGGGACCTCATCAACGCCAAGATCGACAATAGTGTGAAGTTCCGAATGGAATAAGCGCCTGTCTATCCTGGTGAGGCGTGAAAGATAAGTTACTGATATCCGCCGGTCAACCTAGGGTTATACTTAACTGGATTACCTCAATCGTTGAGAATCCGGAGGCAAAAGAGTTAAGATGTGCATTTATGTACTAAGGGTAATCGTTACCTATTTAACCAACCAAGAGTCACATAATTGATGTGATTAGCAAAAATTGCGTAACTAAATATGGATCTTGGTCCTACTAGAAAGTTTTGAACTTTCCGAATGAATATTTGAGAGTTATTCATTTGAAGAAAATAGTGGGAGAATCATTAAAGAAAATTGTAAAACACAAGAGGGGGGGTGAATTAGGTTTTAATCGATCTTGCAAACTTTTTCGAATCTATTCAATGCTAGTGTAGGTTTGAGCAAGATGATTAAAAGCAATATGAAAGCCAATCACAAGACAAAGGATTTAGAGTGGTTCGATTCACTTAGAATCTACATTCACTACCTTGAGCCGCACCCAAGGATTTCAACAACTTCACTAAGAAGGATTTTACACTTGTGGACAACTCACTAAGAGTTTTACAACACAACCACAATACAAAACTCACTAAGAGTAAATTGCCCACACAAAGTAGGACTTATCAATTTGCCCACACAAAGTAGGACTTATACAAGAATGACCCTATCACTAAGAAAGGGAATTGAGATAGTTTAAGAACAAGGTTGTTCACTCTTCTAAGTGAAAGATATTTACCTTTGAAGTACAAGAATAATCCTCTCTTAGAACATATGAATTCCACTCTTTGTCTTGCTTTTTGAAATAACACCTTTGAATGATTTAGATCATGGAAATGAAGTGTTTTTTCTTTGAAGGTGTTTAGACTTTATAAGAAATCAATGAAACTTTGATGTGCAAGCCTTAGAGTCATTCTCTAGCTTTGGAGTATTTATACATTTCAAAATATGCTGAAAAACGACTCTGCAACGGTCATATAACGACTAGAAATCGCAGAGTTCAGTTGACCGAACAGAACACCTCGGATGACCGACTTAGACCTCGGTTGACCGACCTTGGACCTCGGTGGACCGACCAGAGACCTCGGTGGACCGACCAGGACCTCGGTTGACCGACCCAACCCATAGGTCTACCGAAGCAAGTATTTTCACCTCTCTGTTTCTCTTCGGTTGATCCGAGGAAAGCTCGGATGATCCGACCTTCTGAGCTTTGAAAGATGTTGATTTTTCACACGTTCTGAAATCTATTGAAGTCTAAAAGGTTTTCTCAATATGTAACAAGTAATAGCATTTAGAAAACCGTTTTAAAAGACTTATACTTTGAAATCAAAGGCTTTTGAGATATGAACACATATGAGAATCATTTTGAAACTTTAGCCTTTTGAAAACGTGTTTATGAAAACATGCAAGACTTGAGTGTAGAACTTATGTTCATGAAGAGCAATGGTTAGAGCTTATAAGATAACGACTTATAATGACAAAGCTAATCCAACCAAACCTAAGTCTTCAATCTTCAATCTTGAAAGACGAGCCTTGAATAATATGACTTTGAATCTTGATCATGGCTTGATTGAAGTACTTAGAGCTTCCATTATAAGTTCCGATATTCTATCCCAAAGATATAAAACATTAGACACAACATCAAGTGTTTGTCCATTATCAAAAACCGAGTTCGTTCACCCTTAGGGCTTACAATCTCCCCCTTTTTTTATTATGACAAACTTTGATGCAATTAGATAGGATATGAACATAAATAAGAACAAGGAAGCATGGCAAAAGGATATAAGAACAAATAAGTGAAAAGCTAGTGTTTAGAGGATAAATCCAAGAGAGAGCAGGAGACAAAAACACTAGCATGAAAAGTTCTTTTGCCATAAACATTAGGGACTCTTTGAAGAGCCCTATATCCCAACCATCCTCCTTTCCTCCTTCCTTCCATCATATAGCATTCTTGTGTGTAATATACATACCTTAGTTTACACAAGAAGCTAACTTACCATTTTCATCAATGTTGATGTGAGTGCTAAGGATCCTATTATAAAGAACATGCTCACACAAACATTAGAACTATCAATGGTTTGTTATCATCAAAACAACATTAATCATTTTGCCCTTCGGGCTAACAAAAGTCCTTTTAATGATTTCAAAATATGACAACTAAAACTTTGTAAATTCTTCTCTGTATATAAAATGGCAAATGCAATCGTTGCATCAAACTCACTTTCATTGCGATTCGTCTTTAAGAAATACAAATTTGAGGGAGGAAACTTCCTTGACTGGCATCGGAACTTGAGACTCGTTCTCAAACACGAAAAAAAGTTGTATGTTCTCGAGGAACAAATTCTTAATCCACTAGTCGCAGGGGCTCCGACCGCTGAAAGAAATGCTTATCGTAAGCACTTAGATGTCGCATTAGATGTGTCTAGTCTTATGTTAGTGACCATGACCTCTGAGCTTCAGAGAAACATGAGGAAATGGGAACTTTCAATATGATTAATCATCTAAGGAAACTCTTTCAGTCCAAAATGGCAGAGGGAACACCAGTCAGAACTCACGTTCTGAAGATGATAGGGTATATTAAGAGCCTCGAAAGACTGGGATTTCCTATAGGACAGAGCTATCCACTTATTTGATCTGCAATCGTTTCTTGAATCATTTAGTCAGGTTGTACTAAACTACAACATGAATGAGATAGACAAATATCTCCAAAAATTGTTGAACCTGTTAAGGACTGACGAGAAGGAAATATACAAGTCCAAGGCCATTTACATGGTCAACAACAACAGGGTCAAGGGTTTTGGTAAGCCTTTGAGAACTGTTTCCATTGTGGACAGAAAGGACACTAGAAGAGAAGCGACCCTAGTTTTCTTGCTGAGAAACAGCTTGGAAAAGGAGTAAATGTTGCTTTTGGCTTAGGTATTTAAGTTATTGAGATTAACTTGTATACTATTACTTCCTCATGGTTATTAGATACCGGATGTGGTTCTCAAATTTGCGTGAATTTGCCTACTACAAATGAGTAGAGAACTGGAAAAAAGCGACATGGATATACGCGTTGGCAATGGAGCAAGAGTTGCGGCATTAGCTGTATGAACATATAGTATAAGTTTGCCTTCTAAAATTGTTCTAGATTTAGACAGTTGTCTTTATGTACCTACTTTAACAAAGAATATTAGTTCGATCACTTGTTTGGACAAGATGGGTTTTGATATTCATATTAAAAACCAACAAATGTCGTTATCGTTAAATGATGGTTTTTATTGTAGCGCTACATTGGTGAATGGTTTATACTTGCTAGTCCTAGAGTCACCAGTTTATAATATAAATACAAAGAGGATAAAGACTAAAGAGTCTAATCCCACATACCTCTGGCATTGTCGCTTAGGCCATATAAATGAAAACTACATTTCCAAACTCCATAAAGATGGATTGTTGGAATCATTTGATTTTGAATCATATGATACATGCGAACCTTGTTTAATGTGAAAGATGTCTGCTTCTCATTTTACTAGAACTGGTGAACGAGCAAAGGGTTTGTTGGAACTAATACATAGTGATATATGTGGTCCATTCAATATCCATGCGAGCGATAACTATGTTCGTAATGTCTAAGCAAAGTGTGTAATCGTGAATACTGTATGGGCAGACGTGCTTGTCGTGAATTCGGATGTGTGAGTGCTTAGACGTGAAGAATATAATTGTTTAACATTACTGTTGTTTTCAACTTGTTTGGTTATTATTCGTATTATATTCGATTGTCTGACACAACTATCTGTCTGTAGTGCATGAGTAGAATGGAATGCTCATTGCATGATTTCTGATATGTGGTGTCAGATTTGATTAGTATAATTCGAACATGTTATGTGATAATTTTGGTATTACTTGTTATGTGTTTATAGTCTAAATTCAGTATTTTGGGGCAGGGATTGGGATTGTGTAGAAATGCATTATTCATTTATTATTTTACTCTGTTTTAGGTCTGACTGAATCTCGGTCGACCGCGGACCCTTCAGCCATCATCCGGAAAAACTACTAGGACTATTGCGGACGACTTGTGGTAGATTACGGTCGACTGAGCTGATCACTCCATCGACCGGAGCTCTTGTGGTCGACCGACATGCCCTTTTCTGTCTTCTGAGCTTTTGTTATAGTTTATATCCTGATCTCGGACTATCGTAGGTCGACCAGACTCCCATCCAAGTTGACCGAAGGTCATTGTGAGTTGTGGTGTGATCCGTTTCCTAAGGTCTTAAAGAATAGTGGGATGTGGATTCTGGTTAGTTGTCTGACAATGTTTTCGGTGTTTTCAGTGTTTATCTGTCGTGTCAAGTATGCTCTATGACAATTTTACCCTTCACGGTTCACTTGATTTGTTTGATCCGCAGCCACATGCCTCTCTAAGGTTTGCAAAGGTCTGAGATTATTGTTCAATGGAAGGCTAGAACATGAATGCTCTAATTCGCTGTGTTCCGGGGGATTTTTTGGAACACTTGCATGAGACTTGCTTGGACGCTGAACCAGACAAAGTGATATGGATGGAGGACTCGAAGGGGTGGTTTACTCTTGCCTCGGTATTGGCATTGTTATGTGGCTTTGGAGTCACTCAATTTTCACGAGAATGTATTTAGCATAAGGTATTACCTCTATCTATATCTTTGTTTATGTGGAAATTGCTTAACCGTTTTCTGGCTTTGGATGGGGTACCTCTGGCTTCAAGATGTTTATGTTTAGGAGATAGAGAGACTTATGATCAAATCTATCTTCATTATCCTCTAGAAAAAGTTGTTTGGCAGGAGGCGGCAATTTGTGTGAGCCTAGTTTTACCCGCCGGATCAATCAGCAGCCTTAGAGAGATGCTCTCATTATGGTGGTTTGCAGGTGACTCCGAAAATCGACATGTTTTTCTCCTTATGGCATGTGCAGCTTGTGGATTTTATTGAAGGATCGATGTCGTTTTGTATTAAATGAGGCAAAAGCCACTTCTCAGTCAAGTATTTTAGCACAATTTTGTGATTACTACACAATCTTAATGAAAGCAAAGGGCATTTGGTTTATTTTGGGTACACGATTCTTCGTGACTGAGAAAGATTGTGGTGGTCAAATGGGGAAGCAATATTGGAGATATTGGTGCGGTACATAATATAGATGAGCGTCCAAGGGAAATCCGGGTTTGGCGGGTATTGGTGGAGTTATTCGAGATAATTCTGTTAATTTTATTTATGCTTTCTCTTTATGTATTGGTGAGCACCGAACGATCATGGAAGACGAGCTTGCAGCATTATTACATGGTCTCCGTATGGAGCCCAGATGTGCTTTATCATGTTTTTTGTGCAGTCATATTCGGCGTTTTTAGTGCTAGGCAGTCACTTTAGGTACGATCTCTTCTTGGAAACTTGATTGTGTTTTCCGTCAAGCTATTTCTCTTTTGGGTACTTGCAGGATTGTAGATGTATATCGTGAAGTAAACTAAGTTGCGGATGCATTGGAAAATTTGGCGACTTCAACTCACTTTTCCGTTTCCTATTCATATTACAGTATTTTCATCTGAAATTCGGGGTCTCATAGTACTAGATAAATGCAGAACACCTTATGTACGTATTCGTAACAATATATCTATTTCATCGTGTATTTCTAGCTTTGCATTTAGTTGTTGGTATTGTGTATCACCTATTCCATGACATAAATGGAGTAGCTTTTCTGCATTGTTCTATCATTGTATGGAGTGGGTTTGTTTCCAACTACTTAGAGGTTTTGGCTTTATGTCCCCCCCTCTATGTATCCTATTGTTGATTTGGAATATTTAATAAACGGGTAGGGGTCCATGCCAAACTCCCCACAATAACAGGAGGTTTTCCTTCTCACCTTATAAAGAGAGAGAGAGAGAGAGAGAGAGAGAGAGAATCCCCTTGAAAATCAAGAAACAAGTTGAGTGGTCACTCAAATGAAAGACCTTACAAGTTTATGAGATGAATCAAGATAGATTGATACAAATAGAGACTGTTATTTCATAGATTGTATTTGAATTGGTTTTTTATATGAGAATTTCTACCTCCGGTGCAACAAATTTAACTCTTTTGTAAGAGAAGAGGTTGAACACAAAGTAAAATTTTTATATTATAGATTGTGCAAAGATGGTGCCCAATTAGCATGTCCTTTTCTTTCTCTTCGAATTAGTTTTTTGTATGAAAATTTCATGTCAATACTTAAAAAGTACATTATTCGTGAAAGAAGTTATGTGATCAAAGTAAAATTTTACATCTCAGTGCAAATTTAGTGTTCAAGAATACATGTAATTTTCTTTCCCTTACAATTGGATAATTTCCATTAATAAATGGGTAATTGGTGTATTTAGTCCTGAAACAATTTTCGCATGGCAAGGTTGGTCCCTAAAGATTGTTTACAACATTTTAGATCCTCAATCAAGTTTATGGGTCATGAATTGGTCCTTCTGACCTTTTTTTGAAATATTGAATGTTAGTCAACAAGTGATGTGGGCAAAATTGGAACTTCACATTTTTTTAGATAATTAACACCATATGGACTTAATTGTAAAGATAATTAAAAACAAATACCTAATTGCAAAATTTGAACTTTTCTCCTCCTCCTTCTTCCTCCTCCCTCCAGCCGCCTCCTCATCTCCCTCCTCCTTATAGCCGCCTCCTCCCTCTCCATTCTCCCTCCACCCGCCTCCTCCCTCTTCCTCCTCCCTCTCCCTCCTCCTCCTCCCTCCCTCCCTGCCGCCGCCTCCTCCCTCTTTCTTCTGCTCCCTTCTCGCTCCAGCTGCCTCCTCCCTTCTTTTCCCTCCTCCCTCATTCTCCCTCTGCTGCTTCTCCCTTCTTGACCGAATTCCAGCCGGAATTTGACCGGAATTGGATGATGGTTTTATTTTTTAGTTTTATTATTAGGTATTTATATTTAAGTATATTTACAATTGAGTACAAATGGTATCAATTATCTAAAAAATACGTGAAGTTCCTATTATACCCTTGTACACTTGACTAATAAATACAAAAAGGACCTAAATAGCTACAAACAATCACAAGGGACCATGTATGCCGGCCCAAAAATTGATTGAGGATCTAAAATGTTGCAAACAATCTTTAGGGACCAACCTTGCCAAGAGAAAATTGTTTCAGGACTAAATACACCAATTACCCTTAATAAATATAAGAAAAATAATTGTGGTTCCTAGATACACCATTTTTCTCGATAATGGCTCTAGAGAACCCATCTTGCATTTTTTTTTTGTTTAAAATGCTTCTTCTAAAAATAAACAAGTAATTTGAATGAATTCGTTTTTTTCAGAGAAAAAATTATATTCAAAGACCTTATAGGAAATTTTAATTTCATTAGTCTTATATTATCTTTTCTATCTAAAAATTATTTTTAATTTCATGAACTCTATTAATCCAGTCTTGAACATCTTTGTCCCAAGAAAGAGATGAAAGAACCTTAGAATAAAAAATTAAAAACAAAATGATGTCTAGACAGAAAGGAAATTGAAATACAACAATTCTTTCAAGTTACTCGGTAATAAGGACTTCAACACATAACATATTTAGGATCATAAGCTTTTGAGAAGAGTTCAAGTTCTCGTATCTATCACCTCCCTTGTCTAAGAGCTCCATAAATATTTATTTTGATGTTTCTCTATATCCAAAAATGCATTCCTTTAGTGTATGAATCTAAAGAATTGAGGAACTACCATGGAAACAAATGTGCCTTCAGTGAAACGTATACTTCATTTAAAAAATCATTAATGCAAAGGAAAGAACTATACCCGTCTACTGGAATATTTTGGATTAGATATTATGCAAAGATGGTGTCCAAGTAGTATGTGCTTTTCTTTCTCTTCGAATTACTTTTGCTGTATGAGAATTTCCTTTCAATACTTACAAAGTAAATTATTCGTGAAAGAAGTTGTATGATCAAAGTAAATTTTACATCTCAGTGCAAATTTAGTATTCAAATATACATGTGATTTTCTTTCTCTTAGAATTGGATAAATTCCATTAATCAATATTTTTTTTATTTAATAAAGCCACCAGCGTGGTGGGGCGGACCCCCGTTTTATTAATTATTGCCATACCGGCAGAAGTGATGAGAGGGGGACATAAAACCTAACCTCCCAATACAATAGAATATGCAAAAAGTGCAACCTTGGGCATTTATAAATATGCACAAGGGTGAAACAATATATGGCTAAACTAACATGCAAAGCAGTAAATCTCTAAAGCAACCAGCTATACAATACTAGTATTCATCAAAACTAAGATGCTAACGAGTTTATACTTTGGTTTTCTGTAGATATGGAGTACTTGCATGATCCAGAAGACACTTACCTCTAGTGATACGAGGTAGTGACGAAAACTGTGAATAAACAACCGTATTTCGAGAATCACATGCTTTATTTGCAAAACTGTCCGCTACCTGGTTTGCCTCCCTGTATATATGGTGAACTCTTGCGGATCCAGAAATGCGTAGTAAACATTGAAAAAGAGAATCAAGCTTCCAAGAAGAAATTCGGACTTTGTTAAAAGAATCACATAAAAACTTTGAATCCGATTGTACACAGATATCATTAAAACCCAATGAATTAACATACCGTATACCAATGATCATTGCTTCCATTTCAGCCGCAGAGTTTGAGAGATTTAAACCAAGGAAATTAGAGAAAGCACCAATAAAAGAGCCCAAAGAATTGCGAACAATACCACCCGCACCTGCAGGACCCGGATTACCCCTAGAAGCCCCATCTATATTTAGAATAACCGAGGGTGCTAAACTGCCCCTCCAAGTAATGGCCTTAACTCGGCTCAAACCTATAGAGTATGTGCCTCCCGTAAACGCCTCAAACAAACCAGCACATTTCAACAAAGAGAGACAGTGACTGTAAAATTCACGTAAAAGACTCTAAAATACCGATGTTTTACCATAAAAAATTAAACGGCAACGAGCCCTCCAAAGGACCCAACAGACACTAGTAAAAATAATGAAGTTAATATCTCGCCACTTGTCTCTTCCTTTCCACCACAACAATTTCAAAAGAGATAAATAAGAGTCAAACCTGAGAGTATTCCATGCAATTCCAACCAAAGCACATCCATACGACCACAATCTTGTAGCCATTTGACATTCAGTAAAAATGTGCGCGAAGGTATCCTCCCCATGTACACAATGATACCTTGAGACCAAAGATACACCCCAACGTCTCCTGACTTCATCTAGTGCTAAAAACCATTGAGCAGCAGCCAGAGAAACAGTTTCTGCGTCAATGGGAGCAAGGACTGCCAAATTTGTGTGCGAGAGAGCTGTGAAACTCCACTTGGTTGTAAAGTCTGCAAAATAGAAGAAACTATAAATTTCCCAGTTGGGACAAGGCTCCATATAAGAATATCAGGACCTGGGGACAGCCGAACCAGTGGAAGGTCCTGTTGTTGAGACATTGTCAAAGTCTCTACCGCTGACCAACCATCGTCACCCAAATGTTCTCTAATGGCCAAAAAATCCACTGCTTCACCTACTATCCGCAATAAAGATCCCTGCAACGTGAAATTTTCATACCAAAACAAAGACCCACCATCTCGAATCAGGAGGCCCATGTTAGCCTTTGTCGAAGCACGGACCGTAAGAAGCCTGCGCCAAACAGGAGAATCCATAGGTCGAGAAGGAACTATAGTAGTATGAGGATACGATTGACAATATTTCTCCACCAGAAAATATCTTCACAGCGACGTCGAAGTCCTGAAACGCCACCACAATTTGTGAGAAACACCATTTTTCTCGATAATAGCTCTAGAAAACTCATCTTTCATTTCTTTTAGTTTAAAATGATTCTCCTAGTAGTAAACAAGTAATTTGAATGAATTGATTTTCTCAAAAAAAAGAAGTTATATTCAAAGACTTATAGTAAATTTTAATTTGATTAATCTTGCATTATCTTATCTTTCGCAGCATGAACTCTATTAATCTTGTCTTTAACATCTTTGTACCAAGAAAGAGATGAAAGAAACTTAGAATAACAAATTTAATAAAAAAAAAATGATGGATGGCCAGAAGGGAAAAAGCAATACAACAATTATTTCCAGTTACTCAGTATTAAGGACTTCATCACATAACATATTTAGGATCGTAAGATTTTGAGAAGAGTTAAAGTTCTAGTTGTTAGTAGTGCCCCTAGGACCATTAGCATATGTTGTACGTTTTATATCTTTTGAGCATGTAATTGAATAGCTAATTTTTCTTATGAACATCAAATACGTGATTTGATAGTAAAACTCATTAGCTTATGTAATTACTATTCTAGTTGTCCCTAGTTTCATGTAATGTTCTTTACAATGAAATAAAACTAGTATGATGTTTGATTGATGATTATGTTTTACTAATCATGTGTAATGAATACAAATCATATCATAGATACAATATATTGGGATAAATTGTATCGGACGTGATCCGTTAGAGAAGTAATACTTCATGGTCCTTAGTCATAAGTATTACTTCCTCAATACTATTTTAGAATCCTTAGACCTTATGTCTTCATTTGATTCTAGCATGAATGGAGCCACGTTTTGACTCAGTCGTACGTTGCTTTTAAACGAGTAATCAATACGACTGATGATCGGATGTAGCGTCCTATCATGGCTTGAATGTGAGAGGCATTGTAAGGAATTTGTCCCTCTCTATTATTAGAGAGAGATATCCATGGGCCCTTTGATAGGGAAAAACTGTTTAAATGCATGGCCGTGCTCAAATGTATTTGATAAAGTGGTTATCAAATACTATTTGTTGGAACAGTTTACCCGGAGATCGAGCATAAAAACAATTAAGCTTAATAAGGGTGACGACTACCATGCCTTATGCTTAATTAGGATATCGCCAGACAAAGGGATTAAATAGGGGATTGATATTAGGTTCCACCGTAAATTCATTCACTTTGGGTAGTCACAATCTCCTGATAGGGACCACTTGTGATTTATGAACACATATTACTACTAAGTATGTTTTCATTGCCATTGTGATATGAACCTACAAGGTCACACGCATTGTTGCTGCCACCAATGGATTTCCCTTTGCGGAATGTCCCTCTATCGGTTCATCAAAGCGACGATTCCAGCTTCGAGATGCTTGATTCAATCCATAAATGGACCTTTGAAGCTTACAAACTTTGCTAGGATTCGATGGATCAACAAACCCCTCAGGTTGTGTCATATACACATCCTTGAGAAGGTTTCCATTAAGAAGCGCGGTCTTAACGTCCATTTGCCATATCTCATAGTCATAATATACGGCTATGGCAAGTAAAATCCTAATAGACTTTATCATAACGACTGGAGAAAAGGTTTCGTCATAGTCAATACCATGAACTTGTCTATAACCTTTAACTACTAGTCGAGATTTTAAAGTGTGTACATTACCATCCATGTCGGTTTTCCTTTTGATACACCATTTGGTATCAATGACCTTACACCCTTCGGGTGGGTCAACCAAAGTCCACACTTGGTTATCGTACATGGATTGCATCTCGGACTTCATAGCTTCTAGCCACTTATTTGACTCGAACTACGAATTGCCTTTTTGTAGGTAGTGAGTTCATCTTGATCAATCAGTTCAATATGATGATCATCAGTCACGAGAAATCCATATCTCTCAGGCTCTTGATGTACCAAACTTGACCTCCATGGGCCTTGTGTCAAAGATTGAAGCTCAGTATCAGCACGTGAGCTTGCTTGAAGTTCCAAAGTTGGTTAAGATGTTGTTTGAGGATCTTGAATTTCCTCAAGATGGATCTTACTCCCACTATCCTCTTTGGAAATAAATTCCCTTTCAAGGAATAACCCATTTGAAGCAACAAACACTTTGTTCTTTGATGGAAGATAGAAGTAATATCCTTTAGTTTCTTTAGGATATCCTACAAACAAACACTTGTCAGATTTAGGGGCGAGTTTATCAGATAACAAGCGTTTTACATACGCCTCGCATCCCCAAATTTTGAGAAATGACAAACTAGGTCGTTTCCCAGTCCATATCTCATAAAGAGTTTTCTGAACCGCTTTAGAAGGAACTCTATTCAATATAAATGCAGCAGTTTCTAGGGCGTAGCCCCAAAAGGAAATTGGAAGACTTGTTTGACTCATCATAGATCGAACCATATCTAGTAAGGTATGATTCCTCCGTTCCGATACACCATTCCATTGTGGTGTGCCAGGAGGGGTTAATTGTGAAACAATTCCACAACCCCTAAGATGTTCGTGAAACTCTTGGTTAAGGTATTTGCCACCTCGATCTGATCGAAGTATCTTAATACCTTTACCAAGTTGATTTTGTACTTCATTTTAAAATTCTTTGAATCTTCCAAAAGATTCTGATTTACGTTTCATTAGATAGACGTAACCGTATCTACTGAAATCATCTAGGAATGTGATGAAGTACTGAAACCCTCCTCTAGCACTTGTGTTTATTGGTCCACATATATCTGTATGTATGAGGCCCAACCAATCAGAAGCTCTCTCACTTTGTCCAGTAAAGGGAGCTTTAGTCATTTTTCCAAACAAGCAAGAATCACATGTCTCATAAGACTCTAAGTCAAATGATGTCAAAATTCCATCTTGATGGAGTTTTGATATGCGTTTCTCATTTATGTGGCCCAAACGACAGTGCCAAAAGTAGGATTGGTTTAAGTCAATGGACTTAAACCTCTTAGTATTAATGTTATAGATGGGCCTTTTAATGGATTCATCGAGGTTAAGAACATAAAGCCCATTCATCAAAGAGGCATCTCCATAGAAGATACGATCTTTATGAATGGTGCAAATTTTAAATTCAAAACCTTCAATATCCAAACAAGAAACTGAAATAATATTCCTACTCAAAGTTGGAACATAAAGACAATTATTCAGTTCTATAATAAGGCCACTTGGGAAAACTAAATTAAATGTCCCGGGTAGCTACAGCCAACAACTCTTGCTCCGTTCGCTACTCTCAGGTCCACTTCTCCTTTTGCCAGTGATCTACTCCTTTTGAACACCTGCACATTTGCATAAATGTGAGATCCACAGCCGGTATCTAATACCCACGAAGTAGGAGCAGACATGTTAATTTGAATAACATAAATACCTGGAGAGACAGTCAAACTGGCTTTTCCTTTTTTCTTCTCTTCCAAATAGAGCTTGCAGTTCCGTTTCCAATGACCTGGTTCATTGCAATAGAAGCAAACTCCTTCCTTTGGTGCCTTGGCCTTGGGTTTGGGCTTGTTATTGCCTTTGCCCTTCTTAGCCATGGGCTTTCCCTTTCCTTTCTTCTTGAAATTCCCTTTTTGAACCATTAAGACTTCAGGGGTCTTCTTAATGTTCAGTTCAACCTGCTTGAGCATCCCGTGTATCTCATGTATGGACTTCTCCATGCCATGGATGTTGAAGTTCATGAAAAATTGGTCATACTCCGGTGGGAGTGAGCCCAAGATCATATCTGTGGCCATGTCAGGACCTACGGGAGCCCTAAGTTTCTCAAGTTTGTCAAGATAGCCCTTTTATCTTAAGAACATGTGCACTTACAGAGGTCCCAGGGGCCATCTTGCAACTATTCAACGCCTTTGTGGTGAGGAATCTTTCATGACGGGCTTGCTCTTGGAACATTTCCTTGAGCTGGCCCATAATTTGGAAAGCCTCAACCCCTTCAAACTGTTTTTGAAGATCAGTGCTCATTGTGACTAACATGAGACAAGTCACATCGTTAGAGTCATCAGAGTGATTCTTCCAAGCATCTCTCTTAGCTCTGGGGGCGTTGTTTGCAGGCTGTTCAGGAATAGCCGTATCAAGGACGTATAACTTTCTTTCCTGCTTAAGGACAATCCTTAAGTTGCGGGCCCAATCAAGGAAATTGGTCCCACTTAGTTTTTCCTTCTCAAGGACGGATCGCAATGAATTGTGTGATGTATTGGTTGCCATTATCTACATTAAATTATTTGCATAGTTATTAGTTTTTGAGCAAAACCTTTCCACAATTTCAACACTTGATAAATGGTGGAAAATAACATTTTACGATAGTTATAAGTTAGCTTTGGCTTATCCCCACAATTAAAGTAAAATCAACCTATGGGAATGACATCTATATGTCCCGGCTATTTCCCATTTTATGCCCTAGGCCCAAAACTATTTTGATAGCATAGTTAAGTCGAACCATGTCTAAGTATATGGAAATCACTATTTTACCATCTCCTCTTGCCTAGATAACCACTTATCTGTTGCTTTGGCAAGCAGACAAAATGATGATCCAAGCTGAAGGAGTGCTTGGGATATGGTAGGCATTTTAAGACTTAATTAAAACGATTTAATATGACGTATAAAAAATGAAGCCCCATAAGACAGAAAATAAGCATCTCATGCAATATATAAAGCATAAAAGTAAACGTGAGATAGCATGGCCTAATCCTATGATGACTCCCATGAGCCTTGTGGGAGCCAAGGGTCAATCTAAGTCAATATCCATCTCATGGATAAAGTCTTCGATCCAGTGTCCTCGGATCTTGTTACATAATTACATGAGCATACCCAGCCTTCAATGTAAAGCAGTAAAACTAATCAAAGAAAGCAATTACAATTTTACATTATTGGAAAAAGGACTCGCAGGTCGTATTATAAAATTACAACCCAATTAAATGTAAAACAAGGGAGCGTATAGTAGGCCATGCTATTCACTATGCTAAAACTCACATAAAGCATAATGAAATAAAAACGAGTATATATACAAAGTCTGGAGCGTTGCGGGGTCCGGGGGTAGCGCCTCTGGAAGAAAAATCTGATTCCACATCAGCTCATCGAATGAGTTTTTCTGCCCCGATTTTAACCCTAAATTGCCTAACATACATAATCGAATTATGCATTGGTTAATCTGATTAACGCAGGAAACATAACCGAATTAATCGAATTAATAACAGTTTCACAGAAACAGTTTATGCGATATCAGTTTATGCAAGTTAATCGAATTAAATTACAGATTCAAATCATGCTAAGGCAGTTCATGCAATATTAATCAAATTAATAACATAACGAATCACAGAAACATATAAACATGATTAACCAAAATCAGTTTATGCATATATCACATATATTGAATCAAAGATACAATCTTTTCTGTTTTTACACATGCACATACCAAATCGAAATTGATATGTGTTATGATGTGATTAACAATATCGAATTCGAACAGTATGAGCAAGGCTCTGATACCACTGAAGGGATTCATGGGCAGAAACTCGTTCTAAACACCCATGAGTCCTTCCCCGAAGGATCCGCTCATACCATAGGAATCGAAAAAATCTAGACAGAAACTTACTTCTCGGGTTCAAGAATCTGATTCTTGAATGAAAGATGATGTTTCTTGGATACGTTGCTGCCACCAATGAATGTCCCTCTACCTAGTAATTGCTAGCTCTTCGTTTTTCTAAGTTTCGGGAATTAGAGAGAAAAGGGAGAGGCAGAATAGAAAATATGATTTTCTAGGTCTTTTTGGTATTTCGGCTGAAAAACATTAACCCTAGGGTTTCAGACAAGAGAAGTTTATATAGGGAGTGAGAGGATGTTTCAAACACAACTCCCACGTCATATCCACCTCTTTTGCTTGAGACCGCCGACTACTCTGCGTAGTGGTAACGCTCAAGACTTTGTATATGTACTCATTTTTATTTCATTATGCTTTACCAGATCCCCGCTCTGACTTTGATCGACTTACCCGCACAACGCCTTTTTTAAGAGAAGAGATCAAGGGGCTAAGTGACTCTCGAAAGTCTCTTTTGTATTGCGTCAAGAGAAATGACATAGATAAGATCATTGCTTAAATAGTTTCATTGTTGAATTGATCTCGGACAATCACTCCCTTGTTCTTAGAGCTCCAGAAATGTTTATTTTAAGGTTTCTCCGGATCCAAAAATGCATTTCTTTAGTGCATGGACCCATGAATCTAAAGAACTGTGAACTATCAAGAAAATATACGTGCCTTCAAAAAAACGTAGACTTAATAGAAAAATCCACAATTGCAAAGGAAAGAACAATACCCTTCTTCTTAATTAAAGATATCGGGCGTTTGTGAAACTGGACGTCCAATGAAGATCTTCCTCGACGTCTACTTCTTCCATGTAATAAATATTTCATTACGGATTATGGATTCCTATTCTTCACATGATAGATCCTTTCAAAATCAATGTGGAGTTCATTACAACAACTCTATCAAGTACTATAGTCATTTTCACCCTTATATGCAAAATATTAGAACTATGAAGGAAGAATAAGTATTGGAATTCAAAATAGATCAAACATAGAGAACAGTAAAAGTTTATCTTTCCAACTCATGCAAAGTGAACATCAGCTAAGTTAAAATGCTTCTAACAAACACAGGCGTAGTATTTAAACTTGTTCAGTTCGTCTCTAAATCCACGAAAACAAAGCCAATTTTAAATAATAACAAATATCGTAGATACTTGAAAAAAAATCAATATGAGATGAAACAACATAGATTGTTATAAATGGAGACAGGTATTTAATAGATTGTATTTGATTTGGTTTATTTATATGAGAATTTCGACTTTTGGCATTATGAGCAGTCTTATCCTAAGCTTGGCCGAAAGGCAACTCAATAGAGATAGTACCTGTTGACTCCTCCTTCACTATCCGAATCGTTTTCTCCTTTGATCCGGGTAGAACTAAACTTCAACCCTCTCCAAATCTAGGTAGTAGCTCAAGTTCATCCGGGTTCTCCGGGGCCTTATGTGCAAAATATTAGGACGAAGAAGGAAGAATAAGTATTGGAATTCAAAATAGATACAACCTAGAGAGCAGTAAAAGTTTATCTTTCTAACTCATGCAAAGTGTACATCAACTAAGTTAAAATGCTACCTCGTGAGGTTCAAGGGTTGTTGCGTTTAGATAAGGAGGGAACTCCTTATTTACGTATTCTTTAATTTTCTTTTCTCATATAATAGCCCCAGTATTTTTATTGTTTTAACATACTAGCACACACTTTCATGTAATACCCTTGTGTAAAACACAAGAGGGGGGGGGGGGGAGGGTGAATTGGGTTTTAGTCGATCTTGCAAACTTTTTCGAATCTATTCAAAGCTAGTGTAGGTTTGAGCAAGATGATTAAAAGCAAAACTAAACCCAACAACAAGACAAAGAATTTATAGTGGTTCGATTCACTCAGAATCTACGTCCACTACCTTGAGCCGCACCCAAGGATTTTAACAACTTCATTAAGAAGACTTTTTTACAATTGTGGCAAACTCAATAAGAGTTTTAAAACACAACCACAATACACAAACTCACTAAGAGTTACTTGCCCACACAAAGTAGGACTTATCATTTTGCCCACACAAAGTAGGACTTATACAATTTGCCCACACAAAGTAGGACTTTTACAAGAATAACCCAATCACTAAGAAAGGGAATTGAATGTTTAAAGAACAAGGTTGTTCACTCTTCTAAGTGAAAGATATATACCTTTTAAGTACATCAATTTTCAGCTCTTTGAACATATGAAGCACACTCTTTGTCTTGCTTTTGAAATTCACCTTTGAATGATTTAGATCATGGCAATGAAGTGCATTTTACTTTGAAAGTGTTTAGACTTGATAAGAAATCAATGTATATTGTATGTGCAAGTCCTTAAGTCATTCTCTAGCTTTGGAGTATTTATACATTTCAAAATATGCTGAAAAACGACTCTGCAACGGTCATATAACGGCTAGTAACAGAGGAGTTCGGTTGACCGAACTTGGACCTCGGTTGATCCGTTATGGACCTCGGTCGACCGAGCCACCACATAGGTCGACCGACCTTGACAATTTACAAAGGCTCAAACTCTCTGTCTTGGTCCGGTTGATCCGAGCTTGAGCTCGGTTGACCGACCTTCCTGAGCTTAGAGAGAAGTTGATATTTCACATGTTTTGAAATCTTTTGAAGTCTAAAAGGTTTTCCCAAAAGGTAACAAGTAAGAACATTTGGAAAACCATTTTAAAGGACTTAGACCTTGAAAACAAAGGCTTTTGGAAATAAGAATCCTTTTGAAACTTAGCCTTTTGAAAACGTGTTTATGAGCATGCAAGACTAGAGTGTTGTATGTTTATGTTCATAAGAGCATTTGTTAGAGCTTATAAGATAAACGACTTATAAAGGCAAAGCTATCCTAACCAAACCTAAGTCTTCAATCTTCAATCTCGACGAGATGCGCCTTTAAGTATAACTTTGAATCTTTATCATGGCTTGATTGAAGTACTTAGAGCTTCCATTATAAGTTCCGATATTCTATCACACAGATATAAAACATTAGTCACAACATCAAGTGTTTGTCCATTATCACCGAGTTTGATCGCCCTTAGGGCTAACAATCTCCCCCTTTTTGATTATGACAAACTTTGATGTAATTAGATAGGATATGGACAATTTTAAGTACAAGGAAGCATGTCAAAAGGATATAAGAACAAATAAGTGTAAAGCTAAGTGCTTATAAGATAAACCAAGATAGAACGAGAAACATAAGCACTTGCATGTTAAGTTCTTTTGCCATATGCATTAGGGGCTCTTTGAAGAGCCCTATTTCCCAACCAACCTCCTTGCCTCCTTCCTTCCATCCAATAGCATTCTTGTGTGTAATATACATACCTTAGTTTACACAAGAAGCTAACTTACCATTTTCATCAATGTTGATGTGAGTGCTAAGGATCCTATTATAAAGAACATGCTCACACAAACATTAGAACTTTCAATGGTTTGTTATCATCAAAACAACATTAATCATTTTGCCTCAAAGGCTAACAATCTCCCCCTTTTTGATGATGACAAAACATTGATGCAAATGGGAATAATATGCAAATAGTAAAGCTTTAAAGCATGTAAATATGAATGCATGAGATAAGGATATTAAGGATCTAGGCAAGTAGATGTTTTTCAAAAAAAAAATTTCTACTCCCCCTATTTTAATGAATCCCTTATCTCTCCCATTTTGCAAGTTCTAAGCTTTCTCCTTTTGTAAATTACTTCTCTTCGCACATTTGCAACACTAAAAACTCTCCCCCTTTTTGTCAAAATCAAAAGGGATATCAGAGCGCCAATAAGAAAAGCATTAAATGAAAAGTAAAGATGAATAAGATTTAAATTGTGGAGAAGCTTGATGAAATTTAAGAATTCTCCCCATATATAAAAAAACTTTTAAGGCCATGGAGAATCTTGATGGTCTAATAGATTGATAAGATAAGAACCAAAAGATCAAACCTAAAGACCAAAAATCATTTGAAGAATGATTATTTTGAATAAGCTTGGTTGATTTCTAAAAACAAGGAGTCCATAATAACACATAAATCAAAAGATGATCATGTATGGCTCAAAAAAGAATATCAACCTAAGCTAAGACAAAAGAGATAAGGAATAAACCTTAAAGTACAATCTCCCCTTTTATCAATCATACGATGTTAGCTATTTGAGATAAAACCAAGTTTGATACCAATTGACCAATTGTAAAACATGTTCGAAAATCTAGCTAACAAAGTACTAGTGGAAGTGATACCATGAATTCATAAGTTAAGCACATGTATCACAACCTAAAGAATTAGAGGAAGTGTAGGATGACAATTCGAGAACATTCCTCTAATAAGTTAATGGTTAGCTAAATGAGTATAACAACTCTTGAAGCAAGACTAACCAAAAACTCTAATGAGATCACAAAAGATATGTAAGTAAAGAATATGATCTCATAGTTATTAAGGGAGAGTATATGTGATACCAAATGTAAGAAATAACCAATTGAAAAAAAATAAACATTTATAACACATATAACTTCCAAAATAACTTACACACGTTGGCTATAAAATAAGAAAGATGAAAAGCAAGCCAACAAGTGATGTGATGATGTAAAATATGAACAATTGAGCATACATCACAATTGAGTTTACATCCTAAGTCAAGCATCTAGTCGATCAACCACAAAAGATTAATGCTATAGACTTGAATATAAACAAAACAACATCCCTAAATGCAATAATGATCACGCACATCATGTTAAGCATATCAATAACTTTACTCATCAAATAGGTAGGTTATAGCACATAAGGATCAAAAGCAAAAGAATGATCTCTAACAAGGTATGCGTTAAGCTATTGTACCTCAATGCTCTTTGCGCTTGGACTTCTTACCATTTTGGTTGATCTTCTTTATCAATCAAGTCCATAGAGGCCTTTTGTGCGATCTTTTTCATGGTCATCATTATATTTTGAAGCTCATTGAGAGGTTGACATGTGATTGCTCCATTTTCTTTGTTGTTCATCCTTGATTGATGAGATGAAAGCAATCTCCTCTTCTTTTCATGACAAGTGTAGAGTCATCAATAATGGGTGACTTT
This sequence comes from Vinca minor, assembly GCA_026122235.1. NCBI lineage: Eukaryota > Viridiplantae > Streptophyta > Magnoliopsida > Gentianales > Apocynaceae > Vinca > Vinca minor. The sequence goes on from JAOCZM010000217.1 coordinate 91,583, forward strand.
TCTTTTCTTGATGAACCCTCTACAATCTTGTAATCCTTAGCATTTGACTCTTTTCTTGGAGTCTTAGCTCACTTGTGCCATTTCTTGTAGTTCATATCTTCTTCTTGAAGCTTAGAACTCTTTGTTACCTACAAGGAATTCTTGAGAACAAATATGGTACCTTTTTAAAGGTCCTTCATGATTAGCTCAAAGTCTCAAGTAACACAAATATGCCTATGGATCATGCAAATCAAAAACCAAAACAACTAGATGGATTCTTAAATGAATATAACATGACAAAACAAGAATCAATCAAGTTGCATATGCTACATCTCATAGATACCTTAGCTAAATAAACATGGACAATAAAGAACATGCTAAAGGTTATCTAAATATAAAATTCAAGAATGTGAGATGCAACATATATAAGAGCAAGCATATATAAAAATATATATATCAAAAACACTTAAACACATTAATTAAAGTGTTAAGAAAAGGTGATTTTGATACCTTTGCTTTCTTACCAAGTGATGAAGATATTGGATTTACACTAAGGCACTTGTCATCACTTGATGCTTTGCTCTTTACCTTCAAGCAACTTGGTTCTCCAATTGATTAACATATGAGCTTTGAGAATCCAAGTGTTAAGGAGTGCTTTTGAATTTCTTCCTTTGGCACATCTCCTTTAATCACCCTAATGCCACTTCTCTTCGAATCTATATCATTGAAGCTTTGTGGAATACTCTTCTTCTCCGGTTATGTGACAAAATTATACACATTGAAACATCATAGAGCCGGAGCATCCATCTATCTTATAATAACCTATAAGATCAAGGGAAGAGTAACTTTTGGTACCCACTTTTGTTTGGGTCCATGGGGGTTAGTTGAAGTGAGCTTGACTGTCCAAATTGTTTTTACTCCCCTTTCAATCTTTTTCTTCACATGGCATCTAACACAAGTGTGACCATGTTTTCCACAATATGTGCAACAAATATGTGGCTTAGAAGATTTGTGAACATGCTTAACAAGTCTATTTTCCTTATGTGGCGTTCTAGCATTCACAACATGATTCTTAAGTATATGAGAAGAGCTAGCAATGCCAACATGATTAGCAATATAACCAAGACCATGTTTATCATGTGAAGCACGTTGCATACCAAGAATTTGATCAAGATTTTTCTTACCCTTAGTAAAGTTGTCAACAAGAAGGGTAAGGTCATTAATTTTGTTCTTCATGTGATCAAACTCAACAAGCTTGTTTTCAAGAGATGACAATTTATTACAAGCTTCTATGTATTGCAAGTAGTAATAAGACTTTCATTTTCACATTTCAAGCAATTTACATCATCACACAACTTCTTATTTTCATTAAGCAACTTAGATCTTTCATCAAGCAAAGATTCAATTTTAAGCTTCATATCTTTGTTTTGCTTTGCACATTTTTTCAATTGATCATACATATCAATTAAAAGCTCATTAGGATCATCCTCATTATCATCATCATAAGAATTAGAAGTGGAGGGAGAAAGATGTACCACATTACCAAATGCCATGAAGCAAACATTTGCATTTTCCTCTTCTTCTTCATTTTCACTCCCTTCTTGATCCTCAAGCACTTTCCACATAGAATGGGCGGATTTGCTTCCACGGACACGGTTGTATTCATCTTGATCCAAGGCACAACTAAGAATGTTCATTGCCTTATAATTTCGAGTCATTTCCTTGGACTCAACTTCATTTAACTCATTGTCCGGCTTTGGCACTTGAATACCATCAACAATCTTTGTGGGAACATATGGACCTTCAAATATATGCCATAAAGAATAATCTATGGAGCACACATATATCTTGAAACGGTCTTTCCAAGCTTCATAGTTGTTTCCATCAAAGAGTGGTGGTCTATTAGTGGAAGACCCCTCTAAGAACGCTAAGGCGGAATTTTCGGCCATAATCTTTACTTCAAGCGGTTAAGCTAAAGGTGAAGACGAGGCTCTGATACCAATTGTAAAACACAAGACTGTGGGGGAGTGAATTGGGTTTTAGTCGATCTTGCAAACTTTTTCGAATCTATTCAAAGCTAGTGTAGGTTTGAGCAAGATGATTAAAAGCAAAACTAAACCCAACAACAAGACAAAGGATTTATAGTGGTTCGATTCACTCAGAATCTACGTCCACTACCTTGAGCCGCACCCAAGGATTTTAACAACTTCACTAAGAAGACTTTTTTACAATCGTGGCTAACTCACTAAGAGTTTTACAACACAACCACAATACACAAACTCACTAAGAGTTACTTGCCCACACAAAGTAGGACTTATCAATTTGCCCACACAAAGTAGGACTTATACAATTTTCCCAAACAAAGTAGGACTTTTACAAGAATAACCCAATCACTAAGAAAGGGAATTGAATGTTTAAAGAACAAGGTTGTTCACTCTTCTAAGTGAAAGATATATACCTTTTAAGTACATCAATTTTCAGCTCTTTGAACATATGAAGCACACTCTTTGTCTTGCTTTTGAAATTCACCTTTGAATGATTTAGATCATGGCAATGAAGTGCATTTTACTTTGAAAGTGTTTAGACTTGATAAGAAATCAATGTATATTGTATGTGCAAGTCCTTAAGTCATTCTCTAGCTTTGGAGTATTTATACATTTCAAAATATGCTGAAAAACGACTCTGCAACGGTCATATAACAGCTAGTAACAAAGGAGTTCGGTTGACCGAACTTGGACCTTGGTCGACCGAGCCACCACATAGGTCGACCGACCTTGACAATTTACAAAGGCTCAAACTCTCTGTCTTGGTCCGGTTGATCCGAGCTTGAGCTTGGTTGACCGACCTTCTTGAGCTTAGAGAGAAGTTGATATTTCACACGTTTTGAAATCTAAAAGGTTTTCCCAAAAGGTAACAAGTAAGAACATTTGGAAAACCATTTTAAAGGACTTAGACCTTGAAAACAAAGGCTTTTGGAAATAAGAATCCTATTGCAACTTAGCCTTTTGAAAACGTGTTTATGAGCATGCAAGACTAGAGTGTTGTATGTTTATGTTCATAAGAGCATTTGTTAGAGCTTATAAGATAAACGACTTATAAAGACAAAGCTATCCTAACCAAACCTAAGTCTTCAATCTTCAATCTCGACGAGATGCGCCTTTAAGTATAACTTTGAATCTTGATCATGGCTTGATTGAAGTACTTAGAGCTTCCATTATAAGTTCCGATATTCTATCACACAGATATAAAACATTAGTCACAACATCAAGTGTTTGTCCATTATCAAAAACCGAGTTTGATCGCCCTTAGGTCTAACACCTTGAACATTAGATAAGTGTTCAAGGTTTTCTTTTTGCTATCCTTTATGTATGAAGTGGGTTTGTGTCCACCATTTTGGAGGTTTTGGTTTATGTCCCCCTCCTTGTATTTTTTGCCATTTAAGGGTATATTAATAAACGGGGGTTCGCCCCACCACGCTGGTGGATTTTCTGAAAAAAAAAATATAAAAAAAAAAAAAAAACTAGGTTAAAATTTGTCTAACAAGCACAGACATAATATTCAAACTTGTTCAGTTCGTCTCTAAATCCATGAAAACAATGCCTATTTTAAATCCTAACAAATATTGAAGATACTTGAAAAAAAATCAATATGTTATGAAACAACATAGATTGTTACAAATGGAAACTCGTATTTAATAGATTGTACTTGAATTTGTTTATTTATTTCAGAATTTCTACCACCGGTGAAGCAAATGTAACTCATTTGTAGATGAAGAGGTTGAACACAAAGTAAAAATTTTATATTAGATATTGTGCAAAGATGGTGTCCAAGTAGTATGTGCTTTTCATTCCCTTCGAATTAGTTTTTTTTTGTATGAGAATTTCCTTTCAATACATACAAAGTAAATTATTCGTGAAAGAAGTTGTGTGATCAAAGTAAAATTTTACATCTCAGTGCAAATTTAGTGTTCAAATATACATGTGATTTTCTTTCTCTTAGAATTGGATAAATTCCATTAATCAATATAAGAAAAAGAATTGTGGTTACCAACACAAGTTGGCTCAGTTGGTAAGGATTTGGCACGTCCTTACAAAGGTCAAGTGTTCAATTCCCGCTGCCGACGTGAGGGCTGTGTTGGTGGGTGATCTGTAAGTACCCTTGTAAGCGACCCTGCCCTGACCCGTGGTGGTGACCGGAGCCGAACCCACCCAAACTTTTTTACACCAAAAAAAAAAAAATTAAAAAAAAAAAGAATTGTGGTTCCTAGATACTCCATTTTTCTCGATAATAGCTCTAGAAAACCCATCTTGCATTTTTTTTTTGTTTAAAATGATTCTCCTAGTAATACACAAGTAATTTGAATGAATTTATTTTCTCAGAGAAAAAAAGTTATATTCAAAGACCTTTGTACCAAAAAATAAATGAAAGAACTTTAGAATAGCAAATTTAATAAAAAAATAATGGCTGGCCAGAAAGGAAAAAGCAATGCAATAATTCTTTCCAGTTTTTCAGTATTATGGACTTCATCACATAACATATTTAGGATCGTAAGCATTTGAGTAGAGTTAAAGTTCTCGTATCCATCACCTCTCTTGTCTTAGAGCAAAATAAACGTTTATTTTGAGGTTTCTTTAGATCAAAAAATGCATTTCTTTAGTGCATGGACCCATGAATCTAGAGAACTAGGGAACTATCAAGAAAAGAAACGTGCCTTTTAAAAAAATGTAAAGTTAAAAGAATAATCCTCAAATGCAAAGGAAAGAACAATACCCTTCTTCTGAATTAAAGATATCAGGCGTTTGTGAAACTAGACCTCCAACGAAGATCTTCCTGGACGGCTACTTTTCCTATCTCTTAAATCTTCATTATAGATTATGGATTCCTATTATTCACCTCAAAGATCTGTTCAAAATCAATATGGAATTCATCACAACAGGTCTATCAAGTACTATAGTCATTTTCACCCTTATGTGCAAAATATTAGGACTAAGAAGGAAGAATAAGTATTGGAATTCAAAATAGATCAAACCTAGAGAGCAGTAAAAGTTTATTTTTCTATCTCATGCAAAGTGTACATCAGCTAAGTTAAAATGATTCTAACAATATTCAAACTTGTTCAGTTCGTCTCTAAATCCATGGAAACAAAGCCTATTTTAAATCATAGCAAATATTGTAGATACATGAAAACAAAATCAATATGAGATAAAACAACATAGATTGTTATAAATGGAGACTGTTATTTAATAGATTGTATTTGAATTGGTTTATTTATAGGAGAATATCTACCTCCTATAAATGTAACTTATTTGTACGTGAAGAGGTTGAACACAAAGTGAAATTTTTATGTATGAGAATTTTTATGCAAAGATGTTGCCCAGGTAGTATGTGCTTTTCTTTTCCTTGGAATTACTTTTTTATGTATGAGAATTTCGTTTCAATACTTACAAAGTAAATGATTCGTGAAGAAGTTATGTGATCAAAGTAAAATTTTACATCTCAGTGCAAATTTAGTGTTCAAATATACATGTGACTTTCTTTCTCTTAGAATTGGATAAATTCCATTAATCAATAAAAGAAAAAGAATTCAAGGGAGAAGCTGAGGCATGTATTGGTGTGGTGGTTCGAAGTGGCGAATCATCTCTATGTTATGACAATTATACTTTTGAAGGAACTTTGGCAGAGAGGCTGCCCGACTTGCTGGAAACTTTGGGAACAGTAACAGTTCGTGACTACTGTGAAGGTAGAGTCGGTCAGTCCCCATTGATTCGGATGCCCATGCTCACTTTTCAAGATGGAGGAGATACGAAGGCGTGGATGCCAAAATCAAGTGGGAATTTTACACTTACATCAATTTTACAACGGAGCACTACTATGCCTACAATGTACACTAGAAAGTTGATATGGTCCAATGTTTTGACGCCTACCATCCCTATGTTCTTATGGAGACTGTTTAATTTAATTCTAGCATTGGAAGAAATGCTCCGAAAGCAGGGTTTTAATATGGTTACTTGGTGTGCTTGTAAGAGAGGCTCAGATTCTTATTACCATGTCTTTCTTGAGTATCCTTTGGCGGTTGATTTGTGGAGATATAACGCGGCCTGCTGTGGTTTTCTGATGAATTTGGGCCGTTATACATCCCGACAGCAGCTTTTGAAAGCATGGTGGTTTGGAGCAACTTCGGTCCACAATTCTGTTGTCCTCATTTATTCAAGTTTGTTTTTGATGGTACAATAATGACGACTCATTCACTTAAGCGTGAATTAAGTGTGTTGGTCCGGGAGTTGCTAAGCACAAAGGGGCTGGCTGGTGCGCATTGTACAGTCAGACCTCGGAGAATTGAGTTAGTTAAATGGCGTAAAATGGCGAATGACAGAGTGGTGATTAATGTGGATGGAGCTGTGAGGGGGAATCCGGGTATAGCAGGTGGGGGATGTGTTCTTCGGTATGGCAATGGTATTTTTATAGCAGCAGGTTCAGTCTTCTTGGGAGATTCCGTAACAAACTCTTTGGCGGAGATACAGGCACTTATTGAAGGACTAAAAATGGCACGGCAACTGGGCTACTATGAGTTTGTGGTGCAATCAGATTAGAAATTTCCGGTGGAGGCTATCCATAGGACCAAAATCACAGCATGGAGACTTGAATATGGTTTTCAACTTGCGCGAAAACTCCTTGGTGCTAACAGTATGCAACATATATTCCGACAAGAAAACAAGGTCGCTGATACTCTTGCAAATATGGCGAGTGATTCGCCGAGTCGAAGTACTTTTATGTCCTTTGCTAGTCTATCTCCTTATCTTAAAGGTCTTTGTAATCTAGATCGTCAAAATGTTCCTTACATTCGATGATCATACCTTTGATGTACTGGGAGAATCTTCTCCATGCCTTTCGGCTACCTTGAAATAAAAATCCGCAAATTTTATTATATATAGATAAGAAAAAAGAATTGTGGTTCCTATATACACCATTTTTCTCGATAATAGCTCTAGAAAACTCATCTTGCATATTTTTTTTTGGTTTAAAATGCTTCTCCTAGTAATAAACAAGTAAATTGAATGAATTGAATTTCTCAAAAAAAAGTTATATTCAAAGACTTTATAGTAAATTTTAATTTTATTAGTCTTATATTATCTTATATTTCGCAGCTTGAACTATATTAATCATGTATTTAACATCTTTGTACAAAGAAAGAGATGAAAGAACCTTAGAATAAAAAATTTAATAAAAAAAATGATGGATGTCAAGAAAGGAAAAAGCAATACAACAATTCTTTCCAGTTACTAAGTATTAAGGACTTCATCACTTAACATATTTAGGATCGTAAGATTTTTAGAAGAGTTAAAGTTCTCGTATCCATCACTTCCGTTGTCTTAGAGCTCCAGAAACGTTTATTTTAAGGTTTCTCCGGATCCAAAAATACATTTCTTTAGTGCATGGACCCATGAATCTAAAGAACTGGGAACTATCAAGAAAATAAATGTGCCTTAAAAAAAATGTAGACTTAACAGAAAAATCCTCAAATGCAAAGGAAAGAACAATACCCTTCTTCTGAATTAAAGATATCAGGCGTTTGTGAAACTAGACCTCCAATGAAGATCTTCCTGGACGGCTACTTCTCCTATCTATTAAATCTTTCATTATAGATTATGGATTTCTATTATTCACCTCAAAGATCTGTTCAAAATCAATATGGAATTCATCACAATAGCTCTATCAAGTACTATAGTCATTTTCACCCTTATGTGCAAAATATTAGGACTAAGAAGGAAGAATAAGTATTGGAATTCAAAATAGATCAAACCTAGAGAGCAGTAAAAGTTTATCTTTCTATCTCATGCAAAGTGTACATCAACTAAGTTAAAATGATTCTAACAAACACATGCATAATATTCAAACTTGTTCAGTTCGTCTTTAAATCCATGAAAACAAAGCCTATTTTAAATCATAGCAAATATTGTAGATACATGAAAACAAAATCAATATGAGATAAAACAATATTGATTGTTATAAATGGAGACTGTTATTTAATAGATTGTATTTGATTTGGTTTATTTATATGTGAATTTCTACCTCCGGTGCAGCAAATGTAACTCATTTGTAAGTAAAGAGGTTGAACACAAAGTAAAAATTTTATATTAGATATTGTACAAAGATGGTGTCCAAGTAGTATGTGCTTTTGTTTCCCTTCGAATTAGTTTATTTGTATGAGAATTTCCTTTCAATACTTACAAAGTAAATTATTCGTGAAAGAAGTTGTGTGATCAAAGTAAAATTTTGCATCTCAGTGCAAATTTAGTGTTCAAATATACATGTGATTTTATTTCTCTTAGAATTGGATAAATTCCATTTATCCTAGATACACCATTTCTCTCGATAATAGCTCTAGAAAACTCATCTTACATTTGTTTTTGGTTTAAAATGCTTCTCCTAGTAATTAACAAGTAATTTGAATGAACTAATTTTCTCAGAGAAAAAGTTATATTCAAAGACCTTATAGGAAATTTCAATTTGATTAGTCTTATATTATATTATCTTTCGCAGCATTACCTCTATTAATCTTGTCTTTAACATATTTGTACCAAAAGAGAGATGAAAGAACCTCAGAATAACAAATTTTTAATAAAAAAATAATGGCTGGCCAGAAAGGAAAAAGCTCTACAACAATTCTTTCTAGTTACTCAGTATTAAGGACTTCATCACATAACATATTTAGGATCGTAAGCTTTTGAGATGAGTTAAAGTTCTCGTATCCATCACCTCCCTTGTCTTATAGCTCCAGAAACATTCCAGATCCAAAAATGCATTTCTTTAGTGCATGAACCCATGAATCTGAAGAACTGGGGAACTATCAAGAAAAGAAACGTGCCTTCAGAAAAACGTCGACTTAATTGTAAAATCCTCAAATGCAAAGGAAAGAACTATACCCATCTTCTGAATTAACGATATCAGGCGTTTATGAAACTTGACCTCCAATGAAAATCTTCCTCGACGGCTACTTCTCCCATCTATTAAATCTTTTAATATAGAATATGGATTCCTATTTTTCACCTCAAAAATCTGTTCAAAATCAATGTGGAGATCATTGCAACAACTCTATCAAGTACTATAGTCATTTAACTCTATTAATAATTTAGGTAAAGATAAAATTATTAAGTTGTCAATTTAGGCAGTACAAGTAAATGCATACTTATAGTTCAAGAAACACAAATAAATACTTAAGTTGTCAATTATACCGCTCAAATGGATACATCCATCGATGTTTCAAGGGTCCCCCCAACTCTGGCTTCATATGGTATATGAATCGGTAGGTACTCCATTACATCAAAGAATGAAGGAGGGAATTTTCTCTCTAGCTTGCATATAAAAAATGCAATACCTTTCTCAAACATTTTCTTGTGGTCAACACTCAACTTTGGCGAGCACAAGTCCCTATAGAACTGGCTCAACTCGGTTAAGAGACTCCACACCTCGACTAGCAATATTTCTCTAAAGTCTATGGACAAAAGCCTCTCCATAAATACATGACAATCATGACTTTTCGTACCCGACATTTTTAGATCTTTAAAATCAACACATCTTCCTAAGTTTGATGCATAGCCATTTGGAAACTTCAAGTCCTTTACCCACTCTAATACCTTCTTCTTCTCATCCTTTGTCAATGTGAAACAAGCTTTTGGCTTATGCCCCTTCCCTGGCTCAGTCGAGTTGAGTGTCAATTCACTACGTTTACAATGTTTTCTAACATCTTCTTGTGCCTGAAGACTATTTGTAGTCTTTCCTTTTACATCCATCACGGTATTGAAGATATTATCAAAAATTCTTGTCATTGTGCATTACATCAATATTGTGTCGAATTAACTTTGTGCACCAATAGGGTAAATCCCAAAATATACTATGTTTAGCCCAATTATGATTGATCCCCCTACCATCCTCTTTTCCAAGTTCATTTTCCCCCTGTTTTTGTTATCTTTTTGAAGTTTAGTATTCTTTCGCAAATTTGGTCTCCATTAAGTTGTGATGGTGGAGGAGAATGTTCTTCGATATCCTTCCTAAATGCACTCTTGTTGCTGCGAAACAAAAGCATTTGATCTAAGAATTTGCAATGGCAATCAAACCTTGATTGTTTCTTGCTGCTTTGAAGTCTTACTGCTTTGGTGAACTCCAACCAATAAGGACAAGCTAGTTTACTAGACTGTTCCACGCACATAACATTCCATAAGCTGGAAAGTCACTGATGGTCCACATATGTGCAGCTCTCATCTGGAAATTTTGTTTACTTGATATGTCATACTTATGAACACCGTCATCCCATAATTGTTTCAACTCTTCAATTAATGGTTGCATGTACACATCTAATTTATGTTTGGGATTTTTTGGACCCGGAACAAGTATTGTAAAAAACATGACCGGATTTTTCATGCACACCCAAGGTGGAAGATTATAAGGAGTGACAATAATAGGCCAACAAGAATATTGTTTACCTGAACTACCAATTGGAGAAAACCCATCAGTGCATAAACCAAGGCGTACATTTCTCGACTCAAAAGCAAACTCGGGACATGTGTTATCAAAATGTTTACATGCTTCTCCATCTCGAGGATGACACATCACTAGGGGTGAGCAAATTCAGTTTTTGCCGAATTCCGACCGAATTCGCATTGAATTTGGTAATTTGGTTTCGGTAATTCGGCTTAAATTCGGTAAATCGGGCGTGACCGAATTCGAATTGGGCGAAATTGGACGATTTTGGTCAGACTGATTGAGACCGAATTCGAATTCAATTTTTTAAATAAATTATTATTATTATTATTATATGATAAGTTATATATATAGTGAACTTAAAAAAAAAAAACCTATACCTAACCTACCGCCTACCTTATCACTTATCAGTCTGTCCCCCATCTCCATCTTTCAAAATGCGCCTGAGCTCCTCCTCCGCTGGGGTCTCCGGCTCTTCTTCTCATGCACCACCCAATCCTCCCCATCCATCAACTGCGCCACCCAAGGCTCCCCATCGCACCCACCGGCCACCACTCATCAGCGTCCATCCATCATCACTACAATTAATCGGTATTATTTGATTATGTTTTTTTATGTAAACTAGAATTTTCGTCTTTGCTTGTCTTCTCTCCAACTTTATCGTTTGTATTAGGTGTTTATCCTTTTATATTTGTTTTCTATTTAAAATCAGCACATGCCATGCTTTTTTTTGCTTCAACGGATTTTGTTGCTATATTTTGCTTCACATGATTTTGTTGATATTTTTTGCTTCACAGACATTTTTGCTATTTTTTTGCTTCTCAGTACATTTTTCCATTTTTGCTTCACAAAAGTATTTTAATCAATTGTGGTTTTGTTGTTCAATTTTGTCACTTTTTTAGGTGAAATCATGTCATCTACCCAACGTCCAAGTCCAAATCAAATTGTGTTGTAATGAACCAGAAACTGCTCAAATTTGAACCTGAATCTGCTCAAATTTGAACTTTATTTTGCAAAATTTTGAAATCCTGAATCTGCTCGAATTCGGCCAATTCTGTCAAAACCGAATTTCGAATTCACCAATTCGATCAATCCGAATTCGGTCGGTTTTTTGAGTTATGAAAAAACCGAATTCAAATGACTGAATTGGCCAATTCGAATTCGGTGCTCACCCCTACATCACACCATGTTCTTGTGCCATCTCATGTATTAAGAAGTGGCCTTTGATGTATATAACCTTTTGAGCCTAGGAGTGAGAGGAAAGCAATGCACCTTCTTGTATGAAATTTCCTTCTTGCAATTATCCTTACCAACCTTCCATTTTTGCTTGTATCGATCATGATGACAAAACCTACATTGTCTCAACTCACTGTCATCCTTCCAATATAACATGCAACCATTCACACAAACATCAATTTTTTTGAACTGGAAGACCAAGAGATTAAATTTGTTTTTTTGTGCTATTGAAGTCATTAGCTATCTTACTACCATCAGACAAGATGTCTTTCCATAAACCTAACATATCACTGAAACATTTTTCTGATATATTACGTTCCGGGTTGATATGTAAAATTCGAGCAGTTTCAAATAACTTTGAGAGTTTAGACGGATTAGTGCACTCATCCCACCATGGCGTTGTCAACTGCACAAAGCATGCCATAAAATTGTTTTGCTTCTGCATTTGGGTGTTCTATTAGATTAGGTTCCATTGACTCTTCCTGGAAGTTAGGGCCAGCTGCATCAAGTACCATTTCCCTGAAGTCATTCTCATTCTCAGTTCTAAGGCCTCTATCACTGTTTTGGACAACGGTTGGTTGATGCATAGTCTTAGGTACATTTGGAATAGATTCTTCCCCATGACATGTCCATCTGAAATAATTCTCAAGAAAACCTTTCTTGTATAGATACGTTCTCACGACGTGAATTTGTTTATACTTACAATTTTTATACTTTGTTCAAGGGTATCTAATCTCCCCTAAATTGATATCCATGTTATTTCCATAGGCGAATGCTACGAACCTAGCCAGACTAACTTTCCTCACGCCAGGAACATGTTGTTTATACATCCAACTACAATCTTCCATCTACATTTTCCTTAAAATAATAACACTTAAAGAAAATTATAATTATAGCTATAAAAGACTCTTTCTATATGCACTTTATCTATGAAAGCCTAAAGTAGTTAATATCTAACTTGATTTCACTTTAAAAAACTTCAAGACATTGTAATTTATCAAATGGATCACAACACAATCTAACTACATTCAATTTATCCCACACATACTCTTGAATTCAAGACAAAACATAACATTTAGTTGCCCACTCCTTAAACAAGGCAGGGATATACCTTGATTATCACCTTACTACAAAACATATCAAATAACTGAGGTATATTCCTTCAAACCTTAGATAAATTACAAACTAACATCAAATAGATAATGTATATACCTTCAAAACTAAGATAACAACTGTAAGCCCTAAGGGCGATCGAACTCGGTTTTTGATAATGGACAAACACTTAATGTTGTGTCTAATGTTTTATATCTTTGTGATAGAATATTGGAACTCTTAAAGGAAGCTCTAAGTACTTCAATCAAGCCATGATCAAGATTCAAAGTCGTATTATTAAAGGCTCATCTATCAAGATTGAAGATTGAAGACTTAGGTTTGGTTAGATTAGCTTTGTCATTATAAGTCGTTATCTTAAAGCTCTAACAATTGCTCTTCATGAACATAAGCTCTACACTCAAGTCTTGCATGTTTTCATAAACACGTTTTCAAAAGGCTAAAGTTTCAAAATGATTCTCATATGTGTTCATATCTTAAAAGCCTTTGATTTCAAAGTACAAGTCATTTAAAACGGTTTTCTAAATGCTCTTACTTGTTACATATTGAGAAAACCTTTTAGACTTCAATAGATTTCAAAACGTGTGAAAAATCAACATCTCTCAAAGCTCAGAAGGTCGGATCATCCGAGCTTTCCTCGGATCAACCGAAGAGAAACAGAGAGTTGTGATTATGAGCTTCGGTCGACCTAAGGGTAAGGTCGGTCGACCGACCTAGGGTTAGGCTCAACCGAAGTGAGCTTCGGTCATCCGAGCTCATGAACGGTCAACCGAGCTCTGCGAGAACTAGCCGTTATTTGACCGTTACAGAGTCGTTTTTCAGCCTATTTTGAAATGTATAAATACTCCAAAGCTAGAGAATGACTCTAAGGCTTGCACATACAATTTACATTGATTTCTTATTAAGTCTAAACACTCACAAAGCAAATGCTCTTCATTTCTATGATCTAAATCATTCAAGAGTGTTCTTTCAAAAGCAAGACAAAGAGTGTGCATCATATGTTCAAAGAGCTTATAATTCTTGTACTTCAAAGGTATATATCTCTCACTTATAAGAGTGAATTATCTTTCTCTTTAACCATCTTATTCCCTTTCTAAGTGATTGGGTTATTCTTGTAAAAGTCCTACTTAGTGTAGGCAAGTAACTCTTAGTGAGTTTTGTATTGCGGTTGTGTTGTAAAACTCTTAGTGAGTTGTCCACAAGTGTAAAAAGTATTCTTAGTGAAGTTGTTGAAAATCCTTGGGTGCGGCTGAAGGTAGTGGATGTAGATTCTAAGTGAATCGAACCACTCTAAATCCTTTGTCTTGTTATTGGGTTTTGTTTTGCTATTGTTCATCTTGCTCAAACTTCCACTAGCTTTGCTTAGATTCGAAAAAGTTTGCAAGATTGATTAAAACCCAATTAACCCCCCCGCCCCCTCGCCTCTTGTGTTTTTACAATTGGTATCAGAGCCTCGTCTTCATCTTTAGCTTAATCGCTTGAAGAAAAGATTATGGCCGGTAATTCCGCATTAGCTTATCTAGAGGGGTCTTCCACCAATAGACCACCACTTTTTGATGGAAATAATTATGAGGCTTGGAAAGACCGTTTCAAGATATATGTGTGCTCTATAGATTATTCTTTATGGCATATATTTGAAGAAGGTCCTTTTGTACCTATGAAGATGGTGGATGGTGTTCAAGTGCCAAAACCGGACAATGAGTTAAATGAAGTTGAGTCCAAGAAAATGACTCAAAATTATAAGGCAATGAACATTCTTAGTTGTGCCTTGAATCCGGATGAGTACAACCGTGTGCTTGGAAGAAAATCCGCACACTCTATGTGGAAAATGCTTGAAGTTACTCATGAAGGCACAAATCAAGTCAAAGAGTCAAAGTTGAATATGCTTGTTAGAGAATTTGAGCAATTCTCCATGAAGCCTAATGAATCTATCAATGAGATGAACTCAAGACTCGCCAACATTGTAATTCGGTTGAGGTCAAATGGCAAGGAGTATACTTCCGGAGAAATAAATAGTAAGATTCTCAATTCTCTTCCTAAAAGTTGGGAAACAAAAGCTCTTGCCATTGAAGAAGCCAAGGACTTAAAGACATATTCAACGGAGGAACTTATTGGCTCTCTACTCACCTTCGAGATGAAGAAAAGGAAAAATGTTCCTAAAAAGGGTGTTGATTTTGATTCCATCATTAATCATGAAGAGGGAGAGAAATTGTTCTTTAAAAAAGACCACATGTGTCTTATGGCATTTGGTAATGAGGTACATCCTTCTCCCTCTATTTCAAATTCTTATGATAATGATGATAATGATGAGGAAGATCTCAATGAGCTTTTAATTGATATGTATGATCAATTGAAAAAATGTGCAAACCAAAACAAAGAAAATAAGCTTAAAATGGAATCCTTGCTTGATGAAAGATCTAAGTTGGTTGATGAAAATAAGAAGTTGTGTGATGATGTTAATTGCTTGAAATGTGAAAATGAAAGTCTTATTACTACTTGCAATAAATTGTTGAGTTTGAAAATAGAAGCTTGTAATAAATTGTCATCTCTTGAAAACAAGCTTGTTGAGTTTGATCACATGAAGAACAAAATTTATGACCTTACCCTTCTTGTTGAAAACTTTACTAAGGGTAAGAAAAATCTTGATCAAATTCTTGGTATGCAACGTGCTTCTCATGTTAAACATGGCCTTGGTTATATTGCTAATCATGTTGATATTGCTAGCTCTTCTCTTATACATAAGAACCATGTTGTGAATGCTAGAACGCCACATAGGGCAAATAGATTTGTTGAGCATATTCACAAATTCTCTAAGCCATCTATTTGTTGCACTTATTGTGGAAAACATGGTCACACTTGTGTTAGATGCCATGTGAAGAAAACGATTGAAAGGGGAGTTAAAACCATATGGAGAGTTAAGCGTACTTTAACTAACCCCCATGGACCCAAACAAAAGTGGGTACCAAAAGTTACTCTTCCCTTGAGTTTATAGGTTCTTATTAGATCAAAGGAGATGTGCCAAAAGAAGAAATTCAAAAGCACTCCTTAACACTTGGATTCTCAAAGCTCAAATGTTTATCAATTGGAGAACCAAGTTGCTTAAATGCAAAGAGCAATGCATCAAGTGATGACAAGAGTCAAAGTGTCTATCCAATATCTTCATCACTTGGTAAGAAAGCAAAGGTATCAAAATCACTTTCTCTTAACACTTTAATTAATGTGCTTATGTGTTTTTGATATATATATATATATATATATATATATATATATATGCTTGCTCTTATATATGTTGCATCTCATATTATTGAATTTTATATTTATATAGATTACCTTTAGCATGTTCTTTATTGTCCATGTTTATTTAGCTAAGGTATCTATGAGATGTAGCATATGCAACTTGATTGATTCTTGTTTTGTCATGTAATATTCATTTAAGAATTCATCCAGTTGTCTTGGTTTTTGATTTGCATGATCCATTTGCATATTTGTGTTACTTGAGATATTGAGCTAATCATGAAGGACCTTTAAAAAAAGGTACCATATTCGTTCTCAAGAATTCCTTGTAGGTAAGAAAGAGTTCTAAACTTCAAGAAGAAGATATGAACTACAAGGAATGGCACAAATGAGCTAAGACTCCAAGAAAAGAGTCAAATGCCAAGGATTACAAGATTGTAGAGGGTTCATCAAGAAAAGAAAAGTCACCCATCATTGATGACTCTACACTTGTCATGAATAGAAGAGGAGATTGTTTTCATCTCATCAATCAAGGATGAACAACAAAGAAAATGGAGCAATCACATGTCAACCTCTCAATGAGCTTCAAAAGATAATGATGATCATGAAAAAGATCACACAAAAGGCCTCTATGGACTTGATTGATAAAGAAGATCAACCAAAATGGTAAGAAGTCCAAGCTCAAAGAGCATTGAGGTACAATGGCTTAACTCATCCCTTGTAGGTGATCATTGTTTTGTTTTTTATCCTTTTGTGCTCAACTTATATCCCCTCCCCTCTATTATTTAGTGTCTTATGCTTTGGGGGAGTTTGTAACTGCTATGTTTAGTTTTTACTTGATCTTTATTGCATATAGGGGTGTTGTTGTGTTTATATTCTAGTCTATAGCATTAATCTTATGTGGTTGATCGTCTAGATGCTTGACTTAGGATGTAAACTCTATTGTGATGTATGCTAAATTGTTCTTATCTTACATCATCACATCACTTGTTGGCTTGTTTTTCTTCTTTCTTATTTTATAGCCAACTTGTGTAAGTTATTTTGGAAGTTATATGAGTTATAAATGTTTTTTTTTTCAATTGGTTATTTCTTACATTTGGTATCACATATACTCTCCCTTAATAACTATGAGATCATAATCTTTACTTACATATCTTTTGTGATCTCATTAGAATTTTTTTGGTTAGTCTTGCTTCAAGAGTTGTTATACTCATTTAGCTAACCATTAACTTATTAGAGGAATGTACTCGAATTGTCTTCTTACACTTCCTCTAAATCTTTTGGTTGTGATACATGTGCTTAACTTATGAATTCATGGTATCACTTCCACTAGTACTTTGTTAGCTATATTTTCAAACATGTTTTACAATTGGTCAATTGGTATCAAACTTGGTTTTATCTCAAATAGCTAACATCGTATACTTGATAAACGGGGAGATTGTTCCTTAAGGTTTATTCTTTATCTCCTTTGTCTTAGCTTAGGTTGATATTCTTTTTGAGCCATACATGACCATCTTTTGATTTATGTGTTATTATGGACTCCTTGTTTTTAGAAATCAACCAAGCCTATTCATAGTGGATCATTCTTCAAATGATTTTTGGTCTTTAGATTTGATCCCTTGGATCTTGTATTATCAATCTACTAGACCATTAAGATTCTCCATAGTTTTAAAGGTTTTTCTATATTGGGAGAATTCTTACATATCATTAAGCTTCTCCACAATTTTAATCTTATTTATCTTTACTTTTCGTTAAAAGGCATTTTAAATATTCTTCAATGAAGAGGAGGAGTAAATGCTTTTTCTTATTGGCGCTCTGATATCCCTTTTTGATTTTGACAAAAAGAGGGAGAAGTTTTAAGTGTTGCAAATATGCCAAGAGAAGTAATTTACAATAGGAGAAAGCTTAGAACTTGCAAAATGGGAGAGATAAGGGATTCTTTAATATAGGGGGAGTAGAATATTTTGTTTGAAAAACATCTACTTGCCTAGATCCTTAATATTCTTATCTCATGCATTCATATTTATTTTCTTTAAAGCTTTATCTTTTTTGCATATTATTCCCATTTGCATCAATGTTTTGTCATCATCAAAAAGGGGGAGATTGTTAGCCCGAAGGGCAAAATATCCTATGTTGTTTTGATGATAACAAACCATTGATAGTTCTAATGTTTGTGTGAGCATGTTCTTCTTAATAGGATCCTTAGCACTCACATCAACATTGATGAAAATGGTAAGTTAGCTTCTTGTGTAAACTAAGGTATGTATATTACACACAAGAAAGCTACATTTGATGGAAGGAAGGAGGATAGGAGGTTGGTTGGGATATAGGGCTTTTCAAAGAGTCCCTAATGTTTATGACAAAAGAACTTATCATGCTAGTGTTTTTGTCTCCTGTTCTCTCTTGGATTTATCCTCTAAACACTAGCTTTTCACTTATTTGTTCTTATATCCTTTTGCCATGCTTCCGTGTTCTTATTTATGTTCATATCCTATCTAATTACATCAAAGTTTGTCATAATCAAAAAGGGGGAGATTGTAAGCCCTAAGGGCGATCGAACTCGGTTTTTGATAATGGACAAACACTTGATGTTGTGTCTAATGTTTTATATCTTTGTGATAGAATATTGGAACTCTTAAAGGAAGCTCTAAGTACTTCAATCAAGTCATGATCAAGATTCAAAGTCGTATTATTCAAGGCTCATCTATCAAGATTGAAGGTTGAAGACTTAGGTTTGGTTAGATTAGCTTTGTCATTATAAGTCGTTATCTTATAAGCTCTAACCATTGCTCTTCATGAACATAAGCTCTACACTCAAGTCTTGCATGTTTTCATAAACACGTTTTCAAAAGGCTAAAGTTTCAAAATGATTCTCATATGTGTTCATATCTCAAAAGCCTTTGATTTCAAAGTACAAGTCTTTTAAAACGGTTTTCTAAATGCTCTTACTTGTTACATATTGAGAAAACCTTTTAGACTTCAATAGATTTCAAAACGTGTGAAAAATCAACATCTCTCAAAGCTCAGAAGGTCGGATCATCCGAGCTTTCCTCGGATCAACCGAAAAGAAACAGAGAGTTGTGATTATGAGCTTCGGTCGACCGACCTAGGGTTAGGCTCAACCGAAGTGAGCTTCGGTCATCCGAGCCCATGAACAGTCAACCGAGCTCTGCGAGAACTAGCCGTTATTTGACCGTTGCAAAGTCGTTTTTCAGCCTATTTTGAAATGTATAAATACTCCAAAGCTAGAGAATGACTCTAAGGCTTGCACATACAATTTACATTGATTTCTTATCAAGTCTAAACACTCACAAAGCAAATGCTCTTCATTTCTATGATCTAAATCATTCAAGAGTGTTCTTTCAAAAGCAAGACAAAGAGTGTGCATCATATGTGCAAAGCGCTTATAATTCTTGTATTTCAAAGGTATACATCTCTCACTTATAAGAGTGAATTATCTTTCTCTTTAACCATCTTATTCCCTTTCTAAGTGATTGGGTTATTCTTGTAAAAATCCTACTTAGTGTGGGCAAGTAACTCTTAGTGAGTTTTGTATTGCGGTTGTGTTGTAAAACTCTTAGTGAGTTGTCCACAAGTGTAAAAAGTATTCTTAGTGAAGTTGTTGAAAATCCTTGGGTGCGGCTCAAGGTAGTGGATGTAGATTCTAAGTGAATCGAACCACTCTAAATCCTTTGTCTTGTTATTGGGTTTTGTTTTGCTATTGTTCATCTTGCTCAAACTTCCACTAGCTTTGCTTAGATTCGAAAAAGTTTGCAAGATCGATTAAAACCCTATTCAACCCCCCCCCCCCCCCCTTGTGTTTTACAACAACTAAGGTAAATTGAAAACAAGATAAATTGCAAGAATTCATTATCACCTTACTTCAAAACATATCAAATAGCAAGGGTATATATTTTCAAAACTAATATAAATTGCAAGCTAAGATCAAATAGCTAACTTATATACCTTCAAAACTAAGATAATAGCTAAGGAATAATAACTTTACTGCAAAACAGAACAAAATTTCCCAACATACCTCCAAGAAGGCGTAACATACAGAGATATGCTTCCAATCCTTTCAAGTATATAAATTTTGCAAATCGAATAAATCCCTAATGTCAATCCATTAACCATCAATTGATTGTAGAATACCCAACAACCTCATACAATAAGAAGTATAATCCTAATCAATTGATGGAATTAATTTTTATAGAGTAGAAAAATGAAAAAAAAAAAGAGGAAGAGGGAAGATGAACGCGGAAGAAGAAATGAAGAAAAACATAACATGTTCTTCGCTTCTGTTTTCCATTGATCCGGTGCGCAACGACATTGTTTTGGTTGAGAATATAAAATCACATTTTCCCTAATTTGTACCAACCTTCATATTTGTTTTCCTGAGATGCGATCTATCAACAATGTCGTTTTAGTTGAACATATAAAAATCAAATTATGTCCCTAATTGGTTGCAACCTTCATATTTGTTTTCATGAGAAGTGGTGAAAGAAACGACACCGGTTTGGTTGAGAATATAAAATCCCAATCTGTCCCTAGGTTGTAGCTACAATGTCATCTGATTTTTTAGATTAATCATGCGGTGCTAAACAAGACATCGTTTTTGTTGAGAATATATAATCTCAATCCATCCATGATCTGTATCATCGCATCGTTTTAGTAGAAGTCCCTAAAAATAACATTTTGTCCCTAATCTGTACCAATCTTCATAATTTTTTGCCTGAGATTTGGTGATAGAAACGACACCGATTTGGTTGAGAATATAAAATCCCAAACAGTCCCTAATCTTCATATTTCTTTACTTCTTGTGATTCTCTCCGAGTGGATACTAGGGGACTGATTGTTTTGGACCGGCGGGGAATCCCGTCTCTAAGGCCTCCCTTACCGGCACACTTGTAATTCATTTTTCATAATCAATAAATAATGCAAAGCACTATTTAAAAAAAAAAAGTTATTCATATTTTATTGATAGTGGAAGAAATAATTGATTACATGGCTATCCAATCAGATGATCCGTATTGCTGGGATTCCCTGCCGGTCTAAATTAAGTAGTCCCCGTACATCCATAGGGAGCATATCAAAACTAAAAAAATACAATAGAGTTTTGGAATCGCAGCCCATGTTCACTATAAGGTCAGCAACCTTATTGGCTTCCCTATAAATATAAGTAATAGTAATGGCCTTTGCATGAAGCATGGCCAATTGAAAACTGGCATCGAGCGACCAAGTAGCAACGGCCTTGTTCAACTGCTCGAGCAAGGACCAAAGAATTTGTTTGTATGAATGTTTCTCGCTTGTCCATTTGTTGAGCCAACTTTAGCCAATAAATCAGAACAATAATCTCGGCCCGAGTATCAGTTATTTGTTCACCAATATAAGCAACACAAGCAGCAATAAAATGACCATTACCGTTTCGTAGCACACATCTCGCACCTGCCGAACCTGGGTTACATCGAGAAGCCCCATCAATGCTTAAGATCGTTCAGCATGCTTCCAACACACCACTTTGGCTCGCTGGATCATTTGTTAAGACTTTCCCAAATGAAGTTTTCGTGCCTTTCAAAGAGTTATGTAAAACACAAGAGGGGGGGTGAATTGGGTTTTAGTCGAACTTGTAAACTTTTTCGATTCTTTGCAAAGCTATTGGAAGTTTGAGCAAAAAGAATAAAAGCAATGCAACATCCAATCAACAAGACAAAGGATTTAGAGTGGTTCGATTCACTTAGAATCTACATCCACTACCTTGAGCCGCACCCAAGGATTTCAAACAACTTCACTAAGAAGAATGTTTACACTTGTGGCTAACTCACTAAGAGTTTTACAACACAACCACACAATGAAAAACTCACTAAGAGCTTGCCCACACTAAGTAGGACTTTACAAATTGCCCACACAAAGTAGGACTTTTACAAGAATTACCCAATCACTTAGAAAGGGAATTGAATGTTTAAAGAGAAAGATAAATCACTCTTCTAAGTGAGAATATATACCTTTGAAGTACAAGAATGTTTAGCTCTTTGAACATATGAAATCCACTATTTGTCTTGCTTTTGAAAGAACACCTTTTAATGATTTAGATCATGGAGATCAAGTGTTTTTGCTTTGAAGGTGTTTAGACTTGATAAGAAATCAATGTAAAATGTATGTGCAAGTCTTAGAGTCATTCTCTAGCTTTGGTGTATTTATACACTTCAAAATAGGCTGAAAAATGACTCTTTAACGGTCAAAAAACGGCTAGTTTCTTACAGAGTTCTGTTGACCGAACAAGGGTCGGATGACCCTCTTTGGGGACCTCGGTCGACCGAGGTATGCTAAGGTCGACCGACCTTGGCTAGTTTAGCTCTCAGTTTCTGCTCGGTTGACCGAACTTCCAGAGTATGAGAAATGTTGATTTTTCACACGTTTTGAACTCTAATGAAGTCTAAAAGGTTTTCTTAATATGTAACAAGTAAGAGCATTGGAAAACCGTTTTAAAAGACTTATACTTTGAAATCAAAGGCTTTCGAAATACGAACACATGTAAGGATCAATTTGAAACTTAGCCTTTTGAAAACGTGTTTATGAAAACATGGAAGACTAGAGTGTAGAGCTTATGTTCATGAGAGCTTTGGTTAGAGCTATATAAGATAAAGACTTATAACGACAAAGCTAATCTAACCAAACCTAAGTCTTCAATCTTCAATCTTGAAAGATGAGCCTTGAATAATACGACTTTGAATCTTGATCATGGCTTGATTGAAGTACTTAGAGCTTCCAATAAATGTTCCGATATTCTATCACAAAGATATAAACATTAGACACAACATCAAGTGTTTGTCCATTATCAAAAACCGAGTTCGATCGTCCTTAGGGCTAACAATCTCCCCTTTTTTGATTATGACAAACTTTGATGTAATTAGATAGGATATGGACAATTTTAAGTACAATGAAGCATGGCAAAAGGATATAAGAACAAATAAGTGTAAAGCTAAGTGCTTATAAGATAAACCAAGATAGAACGAGAAACATTGGCACTAGCATGTTAAGTTCTTATGCCATATACATTAGGGACTCTTTGAAGAGCCCTATTTCCCAACCAACCTCCTTGCCTCCTTCCTTCCATATTATAGCATTCTTGTGTGTAATATACATACCTTAGTTTACACAAGAAGCTAACTTACCATTTTCATCAAAGTCGATGTGAGTGCTAAGGATCCTATTAAGAAGAACATGCTCACACAAACATTAGAACTATCAATGGTTTGTTGTCATCAAAACAACATAGGATATTTTTCCCTTCGGGCTAACAATCTCCCCCTTTTTGATGATGACAAAACATTGATGCAAATGGGAATAATATGCAAAAATAAGATACCAAATGTATGCATGAGATAAGGATATTGAGGATCCAGACAAGTAGATGTTTTCAAAAAAAATTCTACTCCCCCTATATTAAAGAATCCCTTATCTCTCCCATTTTGCAAGTTCTAAGCTTTCTCCTTTTGTAAATTACTTCTCTTGGCACATTTGCAACATTAAAATTCTCCCTCTTTTTGTCAAAATCAAAAAGGGATATCAGAGCGCCAATAAGAAAAGCATTTCAACGAAAAGTAAAGATTAATTTTGGAGAAGCTTGATGAAATTTAATAATCCTCCCCATATAAAGACAAACTTAAAAACCATAAAGACAACTTGATGGTCTTGTAGATTGATAAAATAAGAACCAAAAGATCAATCCTAAAGACCAAAAATAATTATGAAGAAGGATTACTTAAGAATAAGCTTGGTTGATTTCTAAAAAACAAGGAGTCCATAATAACACATAATTCCAAAAGATGGTCATGTATGGCTCAAAAAGAATATAAACCTAAGCTAAAAACAAAGGAGATAGGGAATAAACCTTAAAAAACAATCTCCCCGTTTATCAAACATACGATGTTAGCTATTTGAGATAAAACCAAGTTTGATACCAATTGACCAATTGTAAAACAAGATACCAATTGTAAAAATAGTCAATTGTAAACCACGTTTGAAAATATAGCTAACAAAGTACAAGTGGAAGTGATACCATGAATACATAAGATAAGCACATGTATCACAACCAAAAGAAGTAGAGGAAATGTAAGATAGCACTTGGAGTACATTCCTTTAACAAGTTAATGGTTAGCTAAATGAGTGTAGCAACTCTTAAAGTGATACTAACCAAAAACTATAATGAGATCACAATGGATAAGAAAATGAAGAAAATTATCTCAAAGTTATTAAGGGAGAGTATATGTGATACCAATTGAAGACAAAAACAATTATAACACATATAACTTCCAAAATAACTTACACAAGTTGGCTATAAGAGTTAAAAGATGAAATGCAAGCCAACAAGTGATGTGATGATGTAAAATAAGAACAATTGAGCATACATCACATATTATGAGGAAGGTATGAGTTGAAAACATTTGAAAAACTCCCTCTTAGGTTATGCCACTTCCACACACACAAATAGACACAACCCATGGCATAATCAATGCCATAATCACAGTTTACATCCTAAGTCAAGCATCTAGACGATCAACCACATAAGATAAATGCTAAAGACTTGAATATAAACACAAACCCCTATATGCAATAAAGATCAAGTGAAAACAAAACATAGCATATACAAACTCCCCCATAGCATAAGACACTAAATAATAGAGGGGAGGGGGTTGTTAAAAAGAGATTTCATCACAAGGATCAAATCATAAAGCTCTCTTATAACATGCTTAAAATAATCAAAACATATGAAGAGCAAACATGTTATAAAAAGAAAGAGATTGAGTTTAGCAATATCTCATTGAATTTGATGAATGCTTTTGCACTTTGAGTTCCTTCAATGAGTTCCTTGAGCTTCTCAATCTTCTTTGCATGACAAGTGTAGAGTCATCAATGATGGGTGACTATTCTTTTCTTGATGAACCCTCTACAATCTTGTAATCCATAGAATTTGACTCTTTTCTTGGAGTCTTAGCTCACTTGTGCCATTCCTTGTAGTTCAAATCTTCTTCTTGAAGCTTAGAACTCTATGTTACCTACAAGGAATTCTTGAGAACAAATATGGTACCTTTTTAAAGGTCCTTCAAGATTAGCTCAATATCTCAAGTAACACATATATGCATAAGGATCATTGCAAATCAAAAACCAAGACAACTAGATGGATTCTTAATTGAATAAGACATGACAAAACAAGAATCAATCAAGTTGCATATGCTACATCTCATAGAAACCATAGCTAAAATCAACAAGGACAATAAAGAACATGCTAAAGGTTATCTATATGAATATAACATTCAAGAATGTGAGATGCAACATATATAAGAGCAAGCATGTATCTATATCAAAAACACTTAAACACATTAAATAAAGTGTTAAGAGAAGGTGATTTTGATACCTTTGCTTTCTTACCAAGTGATGAAGGCATTGTATTGACAATTTGGCTCTTGTCATCACTTGATGCTTTGCTCTTTGTATCTAAGCAACTTGGTTCTCCAATTGATTAACATATAAGCTTTGAGAATCCAAGTGTTAAGGAGTGCTTTTGAATTTCTTCTTTTGGCACATCTCCTTTGACTTCTCCCCAATGCCACTTCTCTTCGAATCAAGTCCATTTAAGCTTTGTGGCATACATCTAACTTATAAGAACCTATAAGATCAAGGGAAGAGTAACTTTTGGTACCCACTTTTGTTTGGGTCCATGGGGTTAGTTGAAATACGTTTAACTTTCCAAATAGTTTTTACCCCTTTTTCAATCTTCTTCTTAACATGGCATCTAGCATTAGAATGACCATGTTTTCCACAATATGTGCAACAAATGTGTGGCTTAGAAGAATTGTGAACATGCTCATGATATCTAATTTGCCTATGTGAGGTACTAGCATGCACAAAGTGATCCTTAGACAACTTAGAAGAGCTAGTATGATCAATGTGATTAGCATTATAACCAAGACCATGTTTATCATGTGAAGCACATTGCATGCCAAGAATTTGATCAAGATTTTTCTTACCCTTTGTAAAGTTTTCAACAAGAAGGGTAAGATCTTTAACTTTGTTCTCCAAAAGATCAAATTCAACAAGTTTGAGTTCAAGAGATGTCAAGTTATCATAGGTTTCTAGGTACTTTAATGATGAAGTGTTGCAAGTAGAAATAAGCTTTTCTTTTTCAATTTTCATGCAATCAACATCATCACATAGCTTTTTATTCTCACTAGACAACCTAGATTTATCTTCAAGCAAAGATTCAATTTTAAGCTTCATGTCTTTGTTTTGCTTTGCACATTTTTTCAATTGATCATACATGTCACATAAAAGCACATTAGGATCATCCTCCTCATCATCATAAGAATTTGAAGTAGAAGGAGAAGGATGTACCTCATTACCAAATGCCATAAGACATGTGTGATCATATTCTTCTTGATCATCATCACTTTCTTCTTCATCCCAATGGCTTAATAAGCATTTTGCATTTTTGAGATTGAAGAACAAGTTCTCTCCTTCTTCTTTATTGATGATGGATTCAAGATCACTCTCTTTAGGAACATTTTTCCTTTTCTTCATCTCAAAAGTGAGTAGAGAGCCAATAAGTTCCTCCGTTGAATATGTCTTTAAGTCCTTAGCTTCTTCAATGGCAAGAGCTTTTGTCTCCCAACTTTTAGGAAGAGAATTTAGAATCTTCCTATTTATTTCTCCGGTAGTATACTCCTTGCCATTAGACCTCAACCCATTTACAATGTTGGTGAGTCTTGAGTTCATCTCATTGATAGATTCATTAGGCTTCATGGAGAATAGCTCAAATTCTCTAACAAGCATATTCAACCTTGACTCCTTGACTTGATTTGTGCCTTCATGAGTAACTTCAAGCATTTTCCACATGGAGTGTGCGGATTTTCTTCCAAGGATACGGTTGTACTCATCTTGACTTAAGGCACAACTAAGGATGTTCATTGCCTTGTAATTTTGAGTCATCTTCTTGGACTCAAGCTCATTTAACTCCTTGTCCGGTTTTGGCACTTGAACACACTCCACCATTTTCATAGGCACATAAGGACCATTTTCAAATATATGCCATAAAGAATAATCTATTGAGCACACATATATCTTGAAACGGTCTTTCCAAGCCTCATAATTATTTCCATCAAAAAGTGGTGGCCTATTGGTGGACGACCCCTCTAGATACGCCAATGCGGAATTACCGGCCATAATCTTTTCTTCAAGCTATTAAGCTAAATGTGAAGACTAGGCTCTGATACCAATTGTAAAACACAAGAGAGGGGGAGGGGGTGAATTGGGTTTTAGTCGAACTTGTAAACTTTTTTGATTCTTTGCAAAGCTATTGGAAGTTTGAGCAAAAAGAATAAAAGCAATGCAAAATCCAATCAACAAGACAAAGGATTTAGAGTGGTTCGATTCACTTAGAATCTACATCCACTACCTTGAGCCGCACCCAAGGATTTCAAACAACTTCACTAAGAAGAATGTTTACACTTGTGGCTAACTCACTAAGAGTTTTACAACACAACCACACAATGAAAAACTCACTAAGAGCTTGCCCACACTAAGTAGGACTTTACAAATTGCCCACACAAAGTAGGACTTTTACAAGAATTACCCAATCACTTAGAAAGGGAATTGAATGTTTAAAGAGAAAGATAAATCACTCTTCTAAGTGAGAATATATACCTTTGAAGTACAAGAATGTTTAGCTCTTTGAACATATGAAATCCACTCTTTGTCTTGCTTTTGAAAGAACACCTTTTAATGATTTAGATCATGGTGATCAAGTGTTTTTGCTTTGAAGGTGTTTAGACTTGATAAGAAATCAATGTAAAATGTATGTGCAAGTCTTAGAGTCATTCTCTAGCTTTGGTGTATTTATACATTTCAAAATAGGCTGAAAAACGACTCTTTAACGGTAAAAAAACGGCTAGTTTCTTACAGAGTTCGGTTGACCGAACAAGGGTCGGATGACCCTCTTTGGGGACCTCGGTCGACCGAGGTATGCTAAGGTCGACCGACCTTGGCTAGTTTAGCTCTCGGTTTCCCGCTTTCGGTTGACCGAACTTCCAGAGTATGAGAAATGTTGATTTTTCACACGTTTTGAACTCTAATGAAGTCTAAAAGGTTTTCTTAATATGTAACAAGTAAGATCATTGGAAAACCGTTTTAAAAGACTTATACTTTGAAATCAAAGGCTTTCGAAATACGAACACATGTAAGGATCAATTTGAAACTTAGCCTTTTGAAAACGTGTTTATGAAAACATGCAAGACTAGAGTGTAGAGCTTATGTTCATGAGAGCTTTGGTTAGAGCTATATAAGATAAAGACTTATAACGACAAAGCTAATCTAACCAAACCTAAGTCTTCAATCTTCAATCTTGAAAGATGAGCCTTGAATAATACGACATTGAATCTTGATCATGACTTGATTGAAGTACTTAGAGCTTCCAATATATGTTCCGATATTCTATCACAAAGATATAAACATTAGACACAACATCAAGTGTTTGTCCATTATCAAAAACCGAGTTCGATCGCCCTTAGGGCTAACAAGTTACTAGTTGTCTATTGAAATCATGAGTTAACTTCTTTGTTCTTGTTCTTGCTTAAAAAATAAGAATATACCAAGCCTTCCATAGATGCCATAGGACCATACTTGACACAATGATGAGTTTCTGCGCCCGGTTCTAACCGTCCACCAGTAATGAGCCATTGCAATTGGTGTATCAATGGTCCTATTGGACGCAACAAAATTTGCGTGTAAAGAAGCTCCGTGCCATAGATGCTGAACCAATTCGCATTCTAGAATGATATTCATCATAGAATCTCCCCATTCAGAACAAGGGCATCGAGTCACAAGATGAAAACGGCACCTCCATAACACATCTTCCATAGACAAGAATTGATTGAATAACTTCCACAGGAAAATAGTCAATTGTAGCGGCAACTCCTTTATCCAAATCAGTTGCCGAGATAAAGTTGTCACCACTCTTCTCCTACCGAAATCAATGGCTGATTTTAAATAGAATTTATTGTTTGATTCAAACTTCCATACCCAAACATCCTGTCTTGTACATAGAACTGTTTATGGGAGCAAGTCCACCACCCACAGGAAGCTAACTTTCAATTTCGGATTTATTCCATCCCTGCTCCCCAAGATAATCTATTATCTGTGCCCTTCGCATCTCCTGAGAGACCATTTCTACAAGCTGAGCAAAGTTTCCTTTGAGAGTGAAGTCCTCAAAACATAGCAAGCTCCGTCCATCGCGGATCAACAATCCAATATTGCTTTCGGCCATGAGCTTTACGCCGACCATTCGTCGCCAAGTTGAAGAGCTATTCAGTTGTAAAGATGCTAAAGTAGCATGATCAAGAGCATATTAATACCTCGCCCTCATGAATTTCGCCCTCTAAGAATCAGTGGTTCGAAACCTCCACCATAATTTCATAGTGTAAGCTTGTTGATAGTGAGTCATTGTAACCAAGCCTAAGCCATTGGAGTGGCTGCTGCGGCACACTATGTTCCATGTCATCCAATGCCTCTTCCTTTCACCACTCGCTTCCACCCATATAAACCCAACAAATAATCTTGACAAAACAATAGAAGGAGGATTAGAAACAGATAAAATATGCGAAGTCATTGAATACAAAACGTGTTTAATCAAAATTAGACGGCCTACCATATCAAAAATCCTTTTCTTCTATCCCTCTAAGTAGGCTGAAATTTTGTGAAGGAGTGGTGCAAAATGTTCAGCCCATGCCCTCCCTTTTACCAAAGGGCAGCCGAGATACGTGAGTGGAAAATCCCCCTGAACAAACTGAGTGACTGATTGTATAACTTGCGATTGCCAATCCTCTAGAGAAACCCTCCGCTGCTATGATAAAAAAGAGAGGGGACATATGATCAACTTGTTGGACTCATTTTCCAGCTTTGAAAAAACATAGGGCAAACCATTAACCAGAATAGAAACCAAGACGAGGACAAGAGGTTGCATACCAAATGTAGAAAGTGATGATTGAATCCAAATCTCCTCAGGACTAGTAACAAAAATCTATGAGAAACCCAATCAAATGTCTTCATCATATCTAATTTCACAATCAAATTTCCTCCACGCACATGACGGTCTAAGTGTTGTACCATCTCTTGTCCTAGAAATATGTTATTAGAAATTAACCACCCCATAACAAAACAAGATTGATTTGGCAAAATTAATTGAGGCAAAATAGTGGACAACCGAATAGCCACTACATTGGAAATGATTTTGCTATCGAATGCACAAAGTGAAATGGGCCAAAAATGATGAAGGATTAGGGACCTTTGGACTGAGTACAATAAACGAGCTGGCCATGGTTTTGGGTACTGGCAGACCTGCCCAAAAATCGCGAACCGAGTTCCTGAAGTCTATCAAGCTTGAAAAAAAGCTCCTGAAGTCCTGAGGCACTGTCCTTGTCTAATGAAAAGACCGCGGTTTTTACTTCCTCTATACTCAGCAACCTACCGAGCATCAAACTGTCGTCTTTAGCAACCAAGTTTGGAATTACGGAGATCAATTCTTCATCCTCCTGCACCATTTGATTCGCCGCAAACAAGCTTGCAAAAAATAGTGCACCCTCTCCGCCAATTTGAGTTTGGTCTGTGAGGATTGCTCTGGATTCATCCTGAATGCATGATATATGAAATCTCTTCCTTATATTAGTACAAACCGCATGAAATTATTTTGAATTAGCATTCCCTTCTTTCAACCACCTCATTCTCGATTTCAGTTTCCAAAACTTTTCCTCCCTAAGTAGCATTTTAGTGAACTTTGCTTGTGATTCAAGTAACCCGTCCTTGGAGGAAGCTGAAGGGGTAATATCATTTAAATGTTCAGCCTGTTGTACCTCATTTTCTGCTTGTTTTAGACCACTATGGATATTTCCAAAAGTATCTCGATTTCATTGTTGCAATTCTTTTTTTAACCGCTTTAACATACTCATACGAATATTCATCATGTTTCTTTCCATCACTTTTCCCCAACTTGCCGAAACCAGATCCATACAAGAGGTGTTCTTAGTCAACATACTTTGAAATCTGAAAGCTGACCAACTCCTTTGTTGGGCTATCCGAACTTAATTAAAATAGGACAGTGATCCGAAACTGTACGTTGAAGGTGTTCCATGAATGTTAAAGAAAAAATGTCATTCCACTTTGTGTTGATGAGAGCTCTATCCAGATGCCTCAATAACGGAGGACTAGAACATCGGCTCCAAGTGAATGTACTTCCATCAAACCCGACATCTATTAAACCACAATCATGAACCACCTCATTGAACTTGACCATGGCCAGGGCCGCTGGAATGGTGCCAAAACTTTCAGCTCGCTTCACTACCACATTAAAATCCCCATACACAATCCATGGGTCATCATGATCACCGTAAAAGCTAGTTAGTTCATTCCACAAGGCCCTGCGCTGAGTATATTTACAACGCACTTATACAAATGACCCATAAACAGAAGTACCCGCAAAATTATGAAATTGAACGTGAACCATCTGTTCATGATCCCTCACTAAGGACACATCAACTGTCCCATCCCATAGAATCCATAATTTTCTTGTACAGTTACAAAAAAATGATCAAAGCTAAGACAAGTGGCAATTAACGCCAAATCAGATAATTGCAACATTTGTTCTAACAGAACAAAAAATGATAACCGATGCTCAAGTTTAAAATGTTTTACCCGGGCTATCGATTCAACATTCCCAATGCCTCTAACATTCCAGACAATTAAATCCATAAACAAACTAGGATAATAAATATAAGAGGGCGATGCACATACCTTTCAAAAGGACTTACAGTCCTTTTGAGCAATTATGACTGATTTACGAACACATCTCCATCGACAACAATTTTCTTTTTGGCTGGTCTAACCTTTGACATACTCGATGCTTCTGGTTGAGAAATTGGCAAGTCAATTGCAATACTTGTTATCAAAATTGGCTGCGGCACCTTTAACAATGCAGCTCGAGCCACTTTGTCTGCTCGTTCCTTCTCCAAATGGTCGCCAATTGTTTTGGAGAAAAGTGAGATATATCTCAAGCCTTCTCGTGGCACCACCGCTGAGTTTTGGCCTGCACGAGACGCGGAATTTTCTCCCCGATTAATCTCCTACGATCCCACTTTTGAGAGAAATTTTTTAGAGTCATCTATCTAATCCAACATCAGCCAACCGGGATTGAATATCCAAATCGTCCCTTATTTGTATCATATTCGTTTCCACCGAGTTCATGTCCACATCATTAATAGAGAGAATCTCCCCTTGTTCCCGCGTAGATTCTCAAACCCTAGCCGTTTTCGGACAGGTATTTGTTTCTGAGATTTGTTCGACCTCTACACGGGCGGGTTCTGATTCCCTTCACCACCTTTTTTCAGTTATTTGCTCTGACATATCTAAATTTACAAGCCCCATCTAGGCTAGGTTTTCAACCCTAGCCCCAACCATTCTGTTCTGGTTCTCGCTGTTATTCCCCGTCGGCGTCTTCCTCGAGTCTTCGACAATCCTCCTGAACTTTAAAACCCTAGGCACACCATCTAGCTTATCAGAGTTCAAGGCCTTGGTAGCGAGGACATCAATATGTTTTTGCTGTGAAGTCAACTCTTTGATCCACGAACCCTCTACACTCAGAATTCTGATGCCCAATTTTCAAACAACAAGAACTGTAATGGGGCAGATTTTCATATTCTATCCCCTGCCAAAATCCTTTCCCCGACCATGCGCATGCAATCCAAATGCGTGTGCATATCTGGTTCAACAAATCAACTTCATCGCACACTCGGTCTCGTTACATTGGTTGTGGGCTCATCAAGAACGAGCGGCACCCCAGCGGCTTTAGCAATAGAAAACTTATAACTTTAATTAAATAAGTGAATGGGTATACTTGAAAATCGAATCTAGACGGGGACAATGGATGATTGAACCGCCGGATCAAAATCGTATGTCCATTTGAACACTCGCATTCGCAATCCGTTGAAAACCCATAAACCTTTCCGCCAGAATCGGCAATAATCTTCCTCATTCTCAAAGAGAATAATCACATTTCTCGAGTCTAAACATCCAATCCAAAAAGCTCCCTTGAATTGTAGTTTTTTAAAAATCCCGCTTTAGAATATCCATTGGAGGACCACGTCGCACAAATTTCCCAACGAGAGCCAATTTCCATGGCTTTTCCAATGAAATCAAATCATCTTCTTCAATGATAATTGTGGGTTCTCCCTTATAAGAAGAGAGATCTTTGACTGGTAATGTAGTTTTCGGTTGTTTAGTGATGAGGACGAGATCGGCAAACGATTTTTTGGGCCAGACACTACCTAGAGGAGGCGGCGCCGGCACTCAGCTGTGATTATAGAGTCTAAGTGTCATAGGAGTCTAAGTCTGTTCGGGAGTGTTTTAATATATATATATATATATATATATATATATATATATATATATATATATATATATGCACTAACTCCGCCAGTGAGTGTTGAGGACTTTTGTCTTTGACACTTACTGCCGGTCCCAAGCCCGGATAAAGGAGGAGGGTTGCGGTAGGTCTCGTGACAACCAGCGTAAAACTCAGTCACATCCCATGACATGAACCAAAATAAGAATTTCGTTGGGGCGTTCCCTACTCAGCGACGCGCTACACTTCCTAGACCCGGGTGTGGTGATAAATGTGCAAGGGTTGCTAGGTCGTTGCCCGGAAGCAACGCGCCATGTCGGGGCCCGGATATGGTGTCAAATAGGCAAGGGTGTTCTAAGTCGGCACAGGTACAAGTAAAACGATTAGTGCACAATGGAAGGATTCGTTTGGCTTCTTGGAATATTGGATCGTTATCTAGAAGGTCAACCGAATTAGTAGAGGTTATGGTAAGAAGAAAGATCAACATTTTGTGCCTCCAAGAAACTAAGTGGGTTGGCCAGAAGGCAAAAGTCATAGAGCCTTGGGGATACAAGCTTTGGTATTCATGTAAAGATAAGTATAGGAACGGTGTTGGAATAATTGTGGCTCGTGATTTCGTCAATGACGTGGTTGAAGTTCGTAGGAAAAGTGACCGAATTATGAGTGTTAAGATAATGATGGGTGGCGAGGTGGTTACCATTATTAGTGCATATGCGCCTCAAGTAGGGTTGTGTGATTCTGTGAAGAAACAGTTTTGGGAGGACTTAGATGAGGTGGTCCAAAATATACCGTCAAAGTGAAAAAACTTTTCATTGGAGGAGACTTGAATGCACATGTGGGTTCTAGTCGCGACGGTTTTGAGAGTGTCCATGGAGGTCAAGGTTTCGGAGATAGAAATGAGGTCTGGGTAGGAAATTTTGGACTTTTCCTTAGCTTACGATTTGTTTGTAGCGAATACCTGGTTCAAGAAAAGAGATTCTCATTTGGTGACCTTTAGAAGTGGAGTAAATACTAGTCAGATAGACTTTTTCCTAGTGAAGAACATGTTTCGTAGTAGTTGTACTAATTGTAAGGTTATCCCTGGCGAGAGTGTGGCTACACAACATAGGTTATTGGTTCTTGATTTTCGTTTCGGTAAACAGGTTAGAATGCATAAATTTAGGTCAGCTCCAAAAATAAAGTGGTGGAAGTTACAAGGAGAAAATCAGAAAATCTTCGTTGATAGAGTTATTCGGGAAGAGGGACTGGGTCAGTCCCCGAAATAGACCCGAATTTTATGTGGGAAAAAAATGGCGCAAGGCATTTTAAAGGTGGCTAGGAAGTGCTTGGTGAATCTAGCGGAAATGTGCTATTCGGTAAGGATACATCGTGGTGGAATGGAGAGGTAAAAGAAGCTATAAAGAAGAAAAGAGAGTGTTATAAGACTTTGGGGAAGTATAGAAGTGATGATAATTTTACGAAGTATAAGGCAGCGTGTAGAGAAGCTAAGGCAGTTTGTTAGAGAAGCGAGATCAAAAGTTTATAAGGATTTGTATAATAAATTGGACACTAAGGATGGTGAGAAAGGTATATATAGACTTGCTCGTTTAAGAGAGAAAAAAGACGAGAGATATTGGTATGGTGAGGTGTGTTAAGGATGATAGTGAGAGAGTTTTGGTTAAGGATGAGGAAATCAAGGCGAGGTGGATGACGTATTTTGATAGGTTATTTAATGGGAATCAAGTACAGAATATTGGAGACCTTTCTATCCCGATTGGAGAGGTGAACCATGATTTTATACGTAGAATTCAAAGGAAAGAAGTGCAAGAGGCCCTTAAAAGGATGAAACCAAAGAAAGCAGTAGGACCTGATAGTATACCGATTGAGGTTTGGAGGTGTTTAGGAGAAGTAGGTGTTGAGTGGTTGACTAACCTTTTTAATAAAATACTTAGAGTTGAGAAGATGCCAATAGAGTGGAGGAAAAGTACTTTGGTGCCATTATATAAGAATAAAGGAGATGTTCAAGATTGTTCAAATTATCGTGGTATTAAGCTTATGAGTCATACTATGAAGTTGTGGGAAAGGGTAATTGAGCATAGATTGAGAAAAAATTGTGAGCATTTCGAGAGAACCAGTCGGGTTTTATGCCCGGGACGATCAACTATGGAAGCAATACATCTAATAAGGCGATTGATTGAGCGTTATAGAGAGAGAAAGAAGGACTCGCATATGGTGTTCATAGATTTGGAAAAAAGCTTACGATAAGGTTCCCGAGAGGTAATTTGGTGGGCGATGACTAAGAAAGGTATATCTCGGAAGTATATTGATCTTATTAAGGATATGTATGAGGGAGTCGGCACCGAGTGTCGAGTTTGCGGCGGGATAAGTGAAGAGTTTCCTATTACAATTGGGGTGCATCAAGGTTCAAGCACTTAGTCCCTTTTCTCATTTACAATGGTTATGGATGAACCCGACCCGGTGTATACAAGATCCCGATGCACAGTGGTGCATGCTTGTTTGTTGATGATATAGTTTTGATAGATGAGACAAGAGCGGGTGTTAATACCAAGTTGGATGTATGGAGA
Source organism: Vinca minor (assembly GCA_026122235.1). NCBI lineage: Eukaryota > Viridiplantae > Streptophyta > Magnoliopsida > Gentianales > Apocynaceae > Vinca > Vinca minor. The sequence continues at coordinate 127,628 of JAOCZM010000217.1, forward strand.
CAAACCTTAGAATCTAAAGGTTTTAGGATTAGTAGAAGTAAAAGCAGAGTATATGGAGTGTAAGTTTAGCACTAGCGAGCACGACAGAGCAAAGCTGTAGTAACTTTAGGTGACAAAAAATATCTCGGAGAGTGAGTATTTTCGATACCTTGGTTCTATTATTCAAAAGGACTGGAGAGCTTGACTGGAGATGTAGCACATCGAGTTAAAGTCTGGTTGGTTGAAATGGAAGAGTGCGACAGGGTGTTTTGTGTGATCGTAATGTACCGCTGAGATTGAAGGGAAAGTTTTACTGAAACCCACTGTTAGACCGAGCATTATTATATGGTACGGAATGTTGGGCAACTAAGAGGTGTCATATTCGGAAAAATGCATGTAGCGGAGATGCGTATGTTAAGATGGATGCGTGGGCATACGAGAATGGATAGAGTGAGGAACGAGACTATTCAGAAGAAGGTTGGTGTAGCACCTATTGAAGATAAGATGAGAGAGAACCGTTTGCGTTGGTTTGGGCACATTAGACGTAGGCCAAGTGATGCTCTGGTTAGGAGAATTGAAGGATTATGTAATGTAGATGGCGTAAGAGGTAGAGGGAGACCGAGGAAGACTTGGATGGAGGTGATAAAAGGGGATATGAATCTGTTAGAACTAGATGAGAGTTGTGTTTGGGATCGGAAGAAATGGAGAGATTGCATCCATGTGGATGACCTTACGTGATTCTTACTTTGGTTCATGTAGCCGACCCCAATCTGTTGGGATTAAGGCTTGGTTGTTGTTGTGTATATATATATATGCACTAAATGGCCATAAAGTGTTTTAGTATTTCATGTTACGGCATAAAACAATGTTTTCTTCTGTTTCTTTGCCATAAAAAGTTTACGGGGCAGCGCCTGGCAGATTCTGGCGAAAATTCTGGCCAATATTTTTTAATTTTTGTTTGAAATTTTGAAAAGACTGATTTATCCCCTCCCCCGCCCCCAACAAGCCCGACAATAACCCTCCACACCAGACCAGAGCCGTTAAAATCATCTTCTACTTCACTAAACCTCCGGTAAACTTCCCACCATCTCCGGTGAGCTTCTTCCTAAAATTAACCATTTCCGGCGAACTCCATAACCAATACATCACCCAAAATTTCCAAGAAATCCCAGCAACAACAACATTAAACCATTACTCAATCCCATCAACTGAAATTGATGAAACCCATTTCGATTTTTATGATTTTGAGAGAAAATTTTCAATTTCCATTTCAATTCTAGAAAAAGTACATTATCATAATACATTAACATGCTAAAATGAAGTGTAAGCATGCTTAAAATAAAGTCAAATTGAACCGGTTTCTTGAATTGTGGGACAATTCATACTGATTTTGAGAAGGTAATTTTCTGCTCTTTTTCTTATGCTAAGGTAATTTTCTTATGCTAAGGTAATTTTCTTCTCTTTTTCTTATGCTAAGGTAATTCATACTGATGTTGCATATTTCTATTCCCTTTGCTTATTACTCGTTTTAATGCTATTATTCTACTTCACATTGTCTTTCTTAATTTTTCCTGATACTTATGCTCTTAATTTTTCCTCCAATTTCTGCCCTATTTGTTTTAGTATCCGGGTTTTCTTCGAGAACGATCCGAATTCTTATTGCCGCTCCTTTTCTCAGCTTCTCGCCAGCGCCATGGCTTCTCCGGAAGCTGCAAGGGGAAGTGAAGAAGGTGAAATACCAGCTATAGGAATATCATTGGAAGATGCAAAGACGAAGTTTTATTTTGTTTGACAATAATATCCCTCACATTTTTTAAAAGTAGCCGGGTTTTTTACCTGAAACAAACATCTCTAGCCCGTAACTTTTTAGTGGCCAAAACCCAAAGAAATATTTGTTTTCGGTTGTAACCCGAAATACCGAAAAATATATATATATATATATATATATATATATATATATATATATATATATATATATATATATATATATATGCACATGTCAGTATCTTATGTTTTTTCACAAAAGAAAATGATTTTTTTCAAAAACATTAAATTTGTAACTATATAATGTTGGCAGCCGTTGCAAAGAAGCATAGACAAACTGTGTTGCTTTATCTCATAAACCTTTTAAGGGTTATTCTCTTGTAAACTCAAAATATGATAAATTGGATGGTTTCTTTTGTAACGATTTAGCATCCTAACATTATCAAATTAGTATCAATCTTCAAAGGTTTTCACACTCTCAATCGATTCGAAAAATTTTAAAAATAAATCTCATATTTCTGAGTTGGGCCTAAAGCATTGAATCTTGACACCGAATGGTTAATCCTTACATAATATGGGGGAAAAGACAAAAAAGGTTTAGCTAGGCATAATTTTATTTCTTATGTTTATGTATGGTATTTATCAGATTCTAGAAGAAAGAAAAGCACATGTATATTTTGACATCACCAAGTTTGCACAATTTCAGATAAAACGTTTTGACTTTGTTCAAACATCTTCTGCCGCAATTACATTTCAATATTTAAATTAAATATTCTCGTACAAACAATCCTTACATCAATTTCTTTTCAGTTAAATGCCAATATCTTTGCATTGATGATTTTTCAATCAAGTATATGTTTCTGTAAAGGCACAATTCTTATCTGGTAGTTCCCAAAGGAATTTATATTTGGATCGGGAGAAAGCTCAAAGTTATAGTTTTTGGAACTCTTAGACAATGGAGGTAATGGATACGAAAATTTGAACTCTTTTATAAAGCTTACAATCCTAAATATTTTATGTGATGAAGTCCTTAATACCAAGTAAGTTGAAAGAATTTCTGTAAGATTTTTCCTTTCCTGGCCAGACAATCTTTTCTGGTTCTTTGGTTCTTCTAATGTTCTTTTTTATCTTTCATGGTACGAAGATTTTTGAGACTCAATTAATTTTCTATTCTCCGAACATACTGGGAAATCTAAGGAAGTAAAGAAAAGAGTTCATACTGCAAAAAATAAGGTTTATGGACTCTTGGAAACTTAATCTGAACCTCACTTTTTAGATGAATTTATTATTTTTTGTTGTTATAATTTAGTGTTCTTACACGGATCATGTATGAATATTCAAGTCCAGTCATTGAAAGAAACGCACATGTATATTTTTACATAACAAAATTTGAATGATTTGAGATAAAAAGTTGTTGAAACACCTTCACTCACAAATACTTTTCAGTATTTAAGTCAAATATTCTCATACAAAACATCCTTACTTCCATTACTTTTCAGACAAACGCCTAATATCTTTGCTTTGATGATTTTTTCAATCAACTATATGTTTCTCTAAAGGCACAATTCGTTTCTTGGTAGTTCCGCGAGTACTTCAGATTCATGGGTCCAACCCAATCTTTGCACAATTTCGAATATATGTATATACATCAGAATCATATGTTTTTCACAAAAAAAACGAAGAAAATTTCAATAGCATTCAATTTGTAACAATATAAAGTGTGCCGCCGTTGCAAAGTAGCATTCAATAGACAAACTGTGTTGATTCATCTCATAAACTTTTAAGGGTCATTGCTCTTTATCACTAACCAATTTTTGTAAAGTCAAAATATGATAAATTGTATGGCTTCTTGTGTAACGGTTTAGTATCCTAACACTATAAAATTAGTATCAATCTTCAAAGGTTTTCACACTCTTAGTCGATTTGAAAACCTTAAAAAAATCTCATATTTTCTGAATTGGTCAGAAGCTTTGAATTTTGATCCCGAATGGTTAATCCTTATATCAAATAGGGGAAAAGAAAAAAAGTTTTAGCTAGGCACCATTTTATTTCTCAAATTTATTCTTGGTATTTATTGAATTCTAGAAGAACAAAAAGCGTGAAGGATATCTCGGGGAACGGAATGGTAATATTGTTGAAATTTTGGGGATAGAAACCCTAAATCTCCAAATTGAGGTTGTTAAATGACTATCTCACCCAGTGTTGTCAAGGCGCTGAGGCGCACCAAGGCGCAAAGGGGGCTTAGTGCCTTGAGGCGCAAGGCGCAAAAAAGGCGCACGCCTTTGTAAAAAAGGCGCACCTTGAATAAATATTATTATATATTAGGAGAATGCAATGGAGTTTCTTCTTCTTCCTCATCCTCATTATTCTCATCAAAATTAGGCATATTAAAAAAAACTTTAAAATTCACTATAAACACAAAATGCTTAAAAATTATTTGTTTTTATTAAAAAGAGACAATAGAAGAAGATATATATGTAATAGAAGAGCAAAATAGCAAATACAGTAACAAGAAAAGAAAATACAATAAAAAAATTGATAACAGTATAAGTCAATATGATATCACCACCAGTGTAAAAATTGATAACAGACTATCTTGGCACGTGGAGGGAATAGAATTCCTACGTGTCATCCGGAACAAGGAACATATTCACAACACTTTCCTGTACTGAACTCCTTTATGCAATATATATATACCCAAAAAAAAACATTTTTCTTTTCTTCTCTTAAAAAAAAAAAAAAAATCTAAAAGTTTCTTTTCAAAAAAAAAAATCAGAAAAAGTTTGTTCCAAATAATCATAAGGGAGGAAGAAGAAGAAGAAGATGTAAAAAAAAAAATCTCAAAGTTTCTTTTAAAAAATAAAAAATAAAAAATTCAGAAAAAACAGTGACATCACAATACTTTTCGTTTCTCAAAGTTTCTCTTCAACAACAAATCAGAAAACAATGAGAAAAAGATTGCTAAAAAAAAAACAATCGGAGGGCAGCGGCCGGCAAGGGAAGAAGAAGAAGGGAGAGATGTTAAAAAAAAACATAACTTACCTTGGAAGAGCAGTGGTCGTCGGAGGGCAGCTGCCGGCAAAGGACAAAGCGGCCGTAGGAGAGCAGATGGGAGGAGGAGAGCAGAGTGCAGAGAAGAGCACTCAGCACCGCCTTTTAACTCTGCAGCCTTCTTTTTAAACTCTAATAATATCCCCCTGTTTAACTCTGCAGCCTTCTTTTATTTTCTTTTTTTTTATAAAAAAACACTCAAGCATCGCCTTTCTTCTCGCCTTGCGCCTCGCTTTGTGCCTTGCGCCTCTCGCCTTTCCCGAAAGGCGACCGCCTCACGAAATTCAGACGCGCCTCAAATTCTAAGGCGCCTTCATCCTCGCCTCTGCGCCTCTCGCCTCAGGCGCGCGCCTTGACAACACTGATCTCACTCCCTGCTGGTATATGGGATTCACCCAACTATAAGGGCAAAACGGTCCGAAAAACTATTTTAGTCAATCTTTTAGCCAATAATTCTAGTAGCCTAGCAAGGTCCATAAATTGAAGAGATTGAAATGTTCACTTAGGATATGGAATAAGCAAGTTTTATGCAATTTGCACAATTTCAAACAAAATGCATTTACGTTGTTCAAACATCTTGTCTCGCAATTACTTTTCAATATTTAAGTCCAATATGCTCATACAAACAAACCTTACATCTTTCAGACAAATGCCTAATATCATTGCATTGATGCTTTTTCAATCAAGTATATGTTTCTCTAAAGGCACAAATTTGTTCTTGGTAGTTCCCCAAGCTCTTCAGATTCATGAGTCCATGCACTAAAGGAATGCATTTATGAATCTGGAGAAAGCTCAAAGTTATAGTTTTTAAGCTCTTAGTCAAGAGAGCTGATGGATATTAAACTTGAACTATTTTGAATAGCATGCGATCCTAAATATATTATATGATGAGGTCCTTAATACCGAGTAAGTTGAAAAAATTTCTGTAGGGTTTTTCCTGTTTTGGCCAGACTTCATTTTCTGGTTACTTTTGTTCTTCTAAGGTTCTTTTTTATCTTTCTTGGTACATATAAATTTTGAAACTGGATTAATTTTCTCTTCTCCGAACATACTAGGAAACCTAAGGAAGAAAAGAAAATAGATCATGCTACGAAAGGTTTATAGATTCTTGGAAACTTAATCTTGACCTCACTTTTAGATGGATTTAGAGTAATTTGCACTAAATGACTTAGACTATTTACGTATTTCGTATTTTGACCAAATACTGTATTTAGCGGGTTGTAGCCATAAACAATTTACTGGCAATTTGTTGTTGCACAGGTGGAAGATTCCGGCCAATTTCTTAATTTTTTTTTTACCTTAAAATGTAAATAGACCAGTTTATCCCTCAAAGACTTGATCCAAACCCGAACCCGAACCCGAACAACCTAAAAACGACCCAATCTTCAATTCCAGTCTCCTCCTTCTCTGATCATCTTCTCCGGCGAGAAAATGGGAATGGTTGTTATTTTTCAATTTCAATTTCATATATGTGATGGAAATGGAAATGGGTTTCAATTTCAATCCAAATTTCATTAAAAAAAATTTATACTAACCATACGGGAGAGTTTGAAGAATTCATAGTCTTCTTCTCCAATTTTTGAAGAATAACATAAGGGGTTTATTGATTTTCACTATCATTAAATTTGGTCAGAAAAATGGTGATGAGATTATTGAATTTGCTCACAAAACCCATTTTCAATTCATTCAAGAATAGTCCCCTATAAATTCTTGTTCTCCAATTTCCCAAATAGATGGATTTTTGAAGCTGGAGGAAGATCAAAGGAAGCTACTTGGCATTGAAGGATGGCAAAGGAAGCTACTTGGCATTGGGGGTCGCTTAATCCTTATTCGGCATGTTCTAACTTCCATGACTTTGGCAATTTGCACAATTTCAAACAAAATGTATTTACGTTGTTCAAACATCATGTCTCGCAATTACTTTTCAATATTTAAGTCCAATATGCTCATACAAACGAACCTTACATCTTTCAGACAAATGCCTAATATCATTGCATTGATGATTTTTCAATCAAGTATATGTTTCTCTGAAGGCACAAATTTGTTCCCCAAGCACGTCAGATTCATGGGTCCATGCACTAAAGGAATGCATTTATGGATATGGAGAAAGCTCAAAGTTATAGTCTTTGTGCTCTTAGTCAAGGGAGCTGATGGATATTAAACTTGAACTATTTTGAATAGCGTACGATCCTAAATATGTTACATGACGTGGCCCTTAATACCGAGTAACCTTAAAGAATTTCTGTAGGATTTTTCCTTTTCTGGCCAGACATAATTTTCTGGTTATTTTGTTCTTCTAAGGTTCTTTTTTATCTTTCTTGGTACATATAATTTTGAAACTGGATTAATTTTCGAGAGAATCACTATTTATACCCATTATCTAACTTTTTAAAAAACTAGACCATTTATAAGTATGGTCTAGTTTATTACAATTATATAATTATTATTAGACCTCTCCAGAGGAGGTCGACCTCACCAGAGGAGGAGTAGTAGAAGCCCGTTGAGCGCGTGCCCCGTGAGGGTCATAGAAGTCCCGCTCGTAGAAGTCCCGTTGAGTGGGTGTCGTAGAAGCCCATTGAGCGGGTGCCCCGTGAGGGGAGTAGTAGAAGTCCTGTTGAGCGGGTGCCCCGTGAGGGGAGTATAAGTCCCGCTCGTAGAAGACCCGTTGAGCGGGTGTCGTAGAAGCCCGTTGAGCGGGTGCCCCGTGAGGGGAGTAGTAGAAGTCCCGTTGAGCGGGTGCCCCGTGAGGGGAGTATAAGACCTCACACAAGGGAACCCAAAGAAATGACAATTAAATCATTCCCCTTGTGTAAGGTGGGTATCGAACCTGGACCTCTCGGTCTCAGGCAGTGGATGTTACCCACTGGGCTACCATGCCTTCGATCCCATTATCTAACTTTGAGAAGCAAATTATACCCTTTATCTTTTTTGCGTGTCATAAATAGCCAGTACAATTTTCGAGGTGCCATTTTTACCCAAAATGGGCGGAGTCCGGCCAGAGAGGGTTGTGTAGCAAGCGTGTGGCTAGCACGTGCGAATATTTGAGGGCATTTTTGTCCAATAAACGGGTTGGGTCCAACACAAAATCTGGCCCGTATATATGAACCGATCCATGACCCATAAACTCATGATATATAAAGAAAAACCCACCCAAATCAACATTACACCAGCTAACTTTTCCTCATCCATAAACGATGAAAACATTCTTCCCCAAATCAAAGTCTAGCAATTAAATCTTCCCAACCCCATTGAAATTTATGAAGAATTGAGGTTTGAAAATTTTAAATAATCCGTCTCTGTTACTGATTCTTCTATTTGATGGTTCGATTAAGGGTTCATCCGGCGACAGAAAAAGAAAATCCAAACCCTCGTTACGGTGAGTAAAATTTTTATTTTTTTTTTAAAAAGATTTTTAGTAAGGCATTGTAGATTCCAAGTATGATTTTTTTAATTTTTATGGTGAATCTGCTAATTTTTTTTAAGATTTTGTTGTTTTCTCTTTTTCCCTCAGTTTATGTATGTACTTTGTAAAATTTCGTAAATATGAAATTGGCTAAAATATTCAGTCTATCTAAAGAGTTTATAACAGAAATTCTGTGCAACCAACACTTAAAATTCGATAATATATTATCAAATATATTTTTATGTTCATACACTTATTTTGATTTTTTTTTTTTATGAAGTTGAGCCTGAGGTTGAAATTCATGATGATCAGACTACTTTACTTGAAGTTGTTGTAGAAGAATAAGACTCTTTTTCAGACCATCTAGAGTCTGAAAATGAAGTAGATGAAGATGAGTTAAATATATGGAGATCTAGCAGAGGGATTAATTTAGACGCTGATTGGAATAACATAGGATGTCAAGTAGCTGAAACTGAGGCTCCTGAAGTTAGTGCAACTGATGTTCCTGAAATACCAAATTATTCAAATCGTAATGTTAGGAAGGCTGAAAGTAAAAAACAATTTGTAGATGTTGAAGGGATAGATGAGTATGACTCTGACTACTTAATAAGTGGAAGCTCAAGTTCTGATTCAGAAGAAGAATTGACACAAACTACAGTTGCACCCAATAAAACTGAGTAAGTTTCAGTGAAAAGTTTGTTGCAAGTCATTTTTACTGTTTTTTTTAATCTATTTCTATTAACTTGTTTTTATTTTCTTTGTCAGGAAAACAATTTTTAGGCCTGAAATAGACGGTGACAGCCCTGTTTTCTCTTGTGGTCAGGTATTCACTTCCAAATTGCATCTGAAAAATGCAATAGTTCAACACAGAGTCAATGAAAGTGCTAGGGTAGTTTTGAAGAGAAGTGATAAAGGAAGGGTAGAAGCAAAGTGTATAGGTGTTGGTTGTAAATGGAAGCTTAGTGCATATAGGGTCGAGGAAACTCCTGATTTTCGTATAACAAGTTTGATTAATGAACACAACTGTGGTAAGACTGCTTATGTTAGGATAGTTAACCCTCAATATCTTGCTAGGAGGTATGTTAATGTGTTTAGATCTGTTAATGGTATGGCGGTTCAAGACTTCATTGATAAATTCTATGAGGATACTTCAATTAACATTTCTAGATTTACTGCATTTAAGACTAAGAGAAAAGCAATGGAGATGATTGAGGGGTCAAAGATAGATCAATACGAAAAGTTATATGATTATATAGCTGAGTTGGAAGGTGCTGACCCAAACAACTTCATAAAGATGAAGGTTGAAATAGATGATAGTGGGAGAGAATTTTTTCAAAGATTTATATGGGTTTAGGGGCTATGAAGGAAGGGTGGAAAACAGCTTGCAGAAATGTAATAGGTGTAGATGGTTGCCATTTGAGAGGAGCACATTCAGGAGTCCTTCTAACTGCTGTTGTGGTGGACCCAAACAACTGTCTATACCCCGTAGCATTTGCTATATGTGAAACAGAGAACTATGACACATGGGAATGGTTCTGCATGTACTTGATTGAGAGTTTGGATCTTCAAGAGGAAACTCTCACTATAATTTCAGATAGACAGAAGGTGAGTTTGACCTTTTTACTTATATTATGTATTTGTATTTGTATGTGCAAATTTGTAACACAATCTGTTATTTGTAGGGCCTTATTGGTGTAATTCAGGACCTATTGCCTAGAGCAGAACATAGATTCTGTGTCAGACACTTGCACAATAATTTTAAGAAGAGACATCCAGGTAATGCTCTTAAATACCTACTTTGGGCTTGTGCAAGGTCAACTCATGTCAACAATTATAAAGATAATCTGAAAAAAATGAAGGTCTTGGATGTTAGAGCTTGGGAATGGTTAGTGCAGAATACTGATCCCCAAAATTGGGTTATGGCATACTTTAGACAAAATTCTAAATGTGATTTGTTATTGAATAACTTGTGTGAGTCTTTCAACAGTGTAATTTTACATGCAAGAAGTCTTCCGATTTTGTCCTTGTTAGAAAACATAAGGACATATATGATGACAAGAATGGAAAAGAAAAGAGAGTGGATTAGTAAACAGAAAGGCCTAATCTGCCCTAAAGTCAATAAGTATGTTGAAAAATTGAAGGGCATGATTAAAGACTACATACCAAGGGGTGCAGGGGATAGAAAATATCAGTTTAAAGGGGATAGAAACTGCCAAGGAGGCCCAAAAAAATTGAGGGTGGATTTTAATGAAAATGAGCATGCTAAAGAAGTGTCTATAGCTCCCAAAGTTGGTCTACAAAAGCTTAAAAGACAGTTTAAAGGTCTGAAATGTGGCCGTTGTAGGCAACCTGGACATAACGCAAGGTTGTGTCCACAAGGTGTTGTCAATGTTCATCCAGATCCTACAAAAATGAACAAATGTAGCTACTGTCAGGTTTTAGGACATAATAGTAGGGGTGCTGTTAAGCGTGATGATTTGAAGCGGAAGGCTGAAGAGGAAGCAGACATGGAAGCTGAAACTGAGCTAAATTTTGAGCTGGAATTGGAGCAAACAGTGCAGGCAGCAGAATTGAACTTGGAAAGCCAACCTAGTGTGAGAAATGCACCTGGACTTAATGAGGTAAAGTTAATAACTAACCTTTTTTTTTCTATTAATTAACAATATTTATGTACTATCTGAAATGGTGTGATAATTTCAGGTTGACAACACTGCAATGAGATCACAGAGATCTTCAATGGTAGCCTCACAAAAGGTCATTACTGAAAATGCACCCATTCAAGTGGCAAATCAGCCACGAAACGCACGGAGGTTTGGAAAGTATGTTGTAAAAAGAGGATCTTCTTCAAGAGCTACAAAGTGAAGATTTGAAGTCTACTTTTTGTACTTGCTGGTTGTAACTTTTTGTTAACTCTTCTTTTGCTGTCTTCATTCCATTATACTTTTGGATGAATTTGTATTGTTGTGTTTGCTACTTGTTGGATCTTGACTTTATTAATATATTATTGTACAAAAACCATGACCAGGAGTACTTTGAATTGGTAAATATTCAACCAAAATGTGCCAAACCAACAATTTTTTATTGCATTGCCAGATTTTACAAACAAAACTAAAGGCTTTTCTTACAAGATGCAAGCTCTATAAGCAAATACAGAATTATAATGAACATCAAAATACATAGTACAATTGAAACTTGGCAACACATCTTCAAGATTTCAACATCAATCCCATTTCTTGATTCATATACTTTTTCCTTTGAAACAGAATATGCCCCAGAGTAGCTCCCAGCATCACAATTAATGTCTTCATCCGTAAACTCAATCCATTCAAAAAAATCGCAGCCACCACTTGTCTAAGAAACAACACAAAAAACATTAATTCATTTTGCACAATTTTCGGACAACACAAATATTTTGCCAAAACATAATTTTTCCCCAAAACCCATAATTTTAGATGTTTTTGTAGGATAATATACTATATTAATTCCATACAAAAAATTACATACCTTAAGTTTGTCACACCCATTGAACTTTCTGTTAGGATTTAGGGATGTTATTGATGTTCGGGTTACAACCGGTCTAGGAGGATTACATTTACAATAACATTGAGGTTTGAAAGATTGGGTTCGGTTTGGTCTTCTTGAGATCGATGAGGAACTAGTAGCCATTGTAGACATCAACACTCTAAGAATTTAGGTCTTCTACAATGGTATTATTGAATTAGAAGATGATTGATAGAAGGAAATTCTTTAAGAGAAGATGAAATGGGTTATAGATTTTGAATGGGAAGAAATTGGGAGATTTTAGAACTAGGTTAGTTATAGGGATGATAAGATGAAGGAGATGACGATTTATTGGACAAAAATGTCCTCAAACCTTCGCACATACTAGTCACACACTTGCTACACAGCCCTCTTTGACCGGACTCCACCCATTTTGGGTAAAAATGGCACCTCAAAAATTGTACTGGCTATTTATGGCACGCAAAAAAGATAAAGGGTATAACTTGCTTTTCAAAGTTAGATAATGGGTATAAATAGTGATTCTCTCTTAATTTTCTCTTCTCCAAACATACTGGGAAACCTAAGGAAGAAAAGAAAAGAGATCATGCTACGAAAAATAAGGTTTATAGATTCATGGAAACTTAATTGTGACCTCACTTTTTAGATGGATTTTGAGTAATTTGCACTAAATGATTTAGACTATTTACGTATTTCAAATTTTGACCAAATACTTCATATTTAGTGGATTGTAGCCATAAACAATTTACTGGCAATATGTTGTTGCACCGGTGAAAGATTCCGGCCAATTTCTTAATTTTTTTGACCTTAAATTGTAAATAGACCAGTTTATCCCTCAAAGACTTGACCCAAACCCGAACCCGAACCACTTAAAAATGACCCAATCTCCAATTCCAACCTCCTTTTTCTCTGATCATCTTCTCCGGCGCCCACCTCCAATCCACCTTCTCCGGCGACAAAATGGGAATGGTTGTTATTTGTCAATTTCAATTTCACATATGTGATGGAAATGGAAATGGGTTTCAATGTCAATCCAAATTTCATTAAAAAAATAATACTAAACATAAGGGAGAGTTTGAAGAATTCATGGTCTTCTCCAAATTTGAAGAATAACATAAGGGGTTTATTGATTTTCACTATTATTAAATTTTGTTAGAAAAATGGTGATGAGATTATTGAATTTTGTCACAAACCCCATTTCCCATTCATTCAAGAAATGAAATTCAAGAATAGTCTCCTATAAATTATTGGTCTCCAATTTTCCAAATAGATGGATTCTTGAAGCTAGAGGAAGATGGAGATGGTGGGTCTTTGAAGCTTAATAAAGAAAATGTAGATGAAGATGGGATGTGGGTTTTTGAAACTCGATGAAGAAAATAGATATGAAAATAGTTGAAGAAAAGCTTGATGAAGGAAATAGAGATGACGGTGGTTGAAGAAAACTGGTCGATCCGGGGAAAATCTAGGGTCTTAATTTTTTGGACGAAAATGCCACAAGTGTGCCCGACACGTGAGTTGTATTTATTTATTTTAAATAAAAAAAACTACTAGAATGTTCATCCGTTGCTACATCCCGCTACCCGTAAATTATTTATGGCAACACCCCGCTAAATATAAAGTATTTTATCAAAACCTGAAATACGTAAATAGTTGATGGCCATTTATTGCAAATTACTCACGGATTTAATATTTTTTTTGTCTTTATAATTTTAGTCTTCTTTAACGGGTCATGTATGAATATTCAAGTCTAGTCATTGGAATTTTAATTTTTAAAGTTAGCCACCTCTGCAAATTTGAAAAGGAAATTCGTAAACTTACAAGGGACAATACACTTTATCACTAACCAATTTATGTAAAGTCCAAATACGATAAAAGAAACAAAAAACACGTGTGTGGACCAACCCAATCTTTGCACAATCTCTAATTTATATATATATACACACACGTCAGTATCATGTTTTTCACAAAAGAAAATTATTTTTTAAATAACATTAAATTTGTAACAATATAATGTTGGCCGCCGTTGCATAGCAGCATAGAAAAATTGTGTTGCTGTATCTCATAAGCTTGTAAGGAGGGTTATCGCTCTTTATCACTAGCAAAATTTTGTAAAGTCAAAATATGATAGATTGGATGGTTTATTTTGCAACGGTTTAGCATGCTAACATTATCAAATTAGTATCAATCTTCAAAGGTTTTCACACTCTCAATCGATATGAAAAAATTTAAAAACAAAATCTCATATTTTCTTAGTTGGGCCTAAAACACTGAATCTTGACCCCGAATGGTTAATCCTTATATCAAAAGGGGGAAAAGAAAAAATGGTTTAGCTAGGCATCCTTTTATTTCTTATGTTTATGTATGGTATTTATCAGATCTAGAAGAAAGAAGTGTTAGAAGTTGAAATCTGATGAATGTGGAAACCCTAGAAAGTAGATATGAGAGGAAGAAAGAAAGAGTAGAAAATATCTCGGAATATGTATATATATCTCATTAAGGAAAGTTGACTATACAAGATGCTATATATATACACAAGATAAAGTTAAAAATATCTAGTCTAACAAACTCTTAACCGACTAACTGCCATATTAATTACACTTAACAGGGTATATAACAGAATGCTATTCTGTTAAACTAGATTCTTTCTTCTCCTTTTTCACTTGGACATTTCCATCTTGATCATCATATTTTGACATCCCCTTGCAAGCTGGAATGCTATACAAGTTATGTAACCTCAAAGCATTCAGTAATTCTTTGAACCTGCCAGGTCCCAATGCTTTTGTGTATAAATCTGCCAACTGCTGAAGAGTATTTACTGGCAGCAATTTTATAACCCCATTCTGCAGTTTTTCTCTAACCAAATGACAATCCAATTCTATATGCTTGGTCCTTTCATGATAAACAGGATTCTCAGGGATATAGATTGCACTTCTATTGTCACAAAACAAAGGTGTTGCTTGTTTTTGTGAGAATCCTAAATCTGTCATCAAATATCTGAGCCATTGGATTTCACAAGTTGTGGCAGCTAAAGCCCTATACTCAGTTTCACTAGATGATCTAGAAACTATTACCTGTTTCTTTGCTTTCCAAGATATTAATGAAGATCCTAAGAAGATGCAGTAGCCTGAAATGGATCTCCTGCTGTCTGGACATCCTGCCCAGTCAGAATCACTGTAACCCTTTAAAAACAAAGCATCTTTGTCATTAGGAGAAAATAGTAAGCCCTGTCCTGGGGCTGATTTCAAATATTTCAATACTCTCAAAGCACCTTGCCACTGCAGAACAGTGAGACAATCAAGATACTGACTCAATTGCTGCACAACAAAAGCAATGTCAGGTCTGGTATGAGTCAAATATATCAGTTTGCCTATCAATTTCCTGTAAGGAGTGTTGTATGGTAATAACTTTGAATCTTCTTTAGAGAAATGAGAACCAGATTCCATGGGAGTAGAAACTGATTTGCAACCAAGCATACCAAAAGAATCCAGAAGTTCTAAACAGTACTTTCTCTAACACATATTAATACCATCTTTACTTCTAGCAATTTCAAACCCAAGAAAGTATCTCAAATCTCCTAATTCCTTGATTTTGAACAGATTATGCAAGTGCTTCTTAACCTTATCTATAGTGATCAAATCATTCCCCAGTAAGAAGCACATCATCAACATAAATGAGTAAAGCAGTATAACCAGTGTCACAGGTCTTAGTAAACAGTGTATAATCACTAGGAGACTGAACAAATCCTAAAATCAGAATAGAAGCTGTGAGCTTATTGTTCCATTGTCTACTAGCCTTCTTTAAGCCATAAAGAGACTTGTTTAATTTGCAAACCTGATTGGAATTGGCAGTAAATCCCAAAGGTAACTTCATGTAAATGTTTTCTTCAGGATCCCCATGGAGAAAAGCATTGTTGATATCCAATTGTTGCAAATACCATTTATTAGAAACTGCAAGAACAAGAAAAACTCTAATAGTAGTGTATTTAGCAACAGGAGAGAAGGTTTCAAGAAAATCAATGCCCTCTATTTGTGTAAACCCTTTAATCACCAACCTAGCCTTTGGTCTTTCTATAGTACCATCTTCTTTCAATTTGAGCTTGTAAACCCATTTGTTATCAATGACAGTCTTGCCAGGAGGTAAGGTAACAAGATCCCAAGTATGATTTTCCTCAAGAGCTCTCACTTCATTAGCCATGGCTTCCCTCCACATAGCATGTTGTACAGCCTCACCATAAGTCTTAGGTTCATAGTTAGTATCAACAGAAAAAATAAAAGACTTGTATTCAGGTGATAATTGATGTGTAGAGTAAACAGAGTTAATGGAGTAAAGAGAAGAATCAGAAAAATCAGAAAAAGTGGAATAATGTGTATCAGGTAAATCCAACAAAAGTTTACAGAAGAAGGTAAAGTACTAGGCAAAGTACTACAATGGTAGTCATGTAAATGCACAGGCAGTTTAGTTGGTCTGCCTGATCTTCTGAGAGGAAGACTACCATTATCAGTCTGTTGAACAATGCTAGAATCAACTACTGCAGTGGAGTGAGTCACTGGATGAAGAGGTAAAGTATCCAAATGAGGTGTGTGAGGAAAAGAAGAATAAGTAGCTGCAGAGTTAGTATTATATGAAGGAAGTGGAATAGATTCCTCAGGTGGTAAAATAGAACTATCTTTAAAAGGAAAGATATTCTCATAGAAAACCACATCCCTAGAAACAAAAATATTCTGTGTATGAATGTCAACCAAAATATAACCCTTTGTGGTGGCAGGAAAACCTAGAAAGACACACTTTGTGCTTCTAGGATCAAATTTGCTCCTATGATTAGTAATAGTATATGCAAAGGCTAAGCATCCAAACACATTGAGATTAGAATAGATACGAACAGTTTTATGAAGAACTTCAAAGGGGGATTTGTTAGAAAGAAAGGGTGTGGGACTGATATTAATGATAAAAACTGCAGGAAGCACAACATATCCCCAATAATCTACATGAATGCTAGATTGAAATTTAAAGGCTCTGGCAATGTTCAGAATATGTTGATGTTTCCTCTCAGCAACTCCATTTTGCTGAGGGGATTCAACACAAGCAGTTTGGTGAATAATGCCTTGTTCAAGGTAAAAATCCTTCATGGCAAACTCAGGACCATTATCTGATCTTATACACTTAATAATGGTCTTAAATTGAGTGTGAATGTATTTACAAAAAGATTGAAGAATGGACTTGGCTTGTCCTTTATTAGTCATGAGATATAGCCAAGTAAACCTGGAATGGTCATCAACAATTGTGAGAAAATATTGTTGACCAGAAATAGTAGGAGTCTTATATGGCCCCCCCCATATGTCAATGTGAATGAGATCAAACAGTTCTTTGGAAAAAGTGTTACTAGAAGAAAAGGGAAGCTTATGTTGTTTGGCATAGTGACAAACATCACAACAAGCTTTATTAAGACACTGAATATCAGGACAAACTATTTTCACAAGTTTGAGCTTAGAATCAGGCATATGACCTAGTCTATTATGCCAGAGAAAATTCACAGAAGTACTAGTACTATTACACGTATTCTGAACATTCTGACCATTTGAAGGGAAACAAGGAAAAGAAGAAAATGAAGGTAAATCAGGAACAGTGTCTATAGGTATGAAATAGTATAAGCCATTATTGAGGAGGGTGGAACCAATCTTCTTCTTGGTCTTTATATCCTGAAGAAAACAGTCAGTAGGAGAAAAACCAATGTAACATGAGTTTCTAAGCATGATTTGGCTAATGGAAATGAGATTAAAATCAAAACCAGGAACAAAATAAACATCTGGTAATGTTAAATGAGGATGTAAAGACACAATGCCCTTGTGTGTGGCACTAACAAAAGTTCCATTTGGAAGTTTTATAGGGAATAGATGTGAAATGGAATCATAAGAATCATAATGTTCAAGAGAATGAATAATGTGATTTGTAGCACCTGAATCCAAAATCCAGTATTCAGTATTTGAAGACTTACCTACATTACATGAGTTATGGTTTAAGGATGGAAAGCTTGCAGTGAGTGCCACAGCTCCAGAAGTCTGAGACTCCTTAATGTTGGATGTAGAATTCTGATTCTGATTTGTGGAAGCAGCAGATGTTTGCAGATGAAGATTACTCATCATGTTAGGCAGATTATTATGAGCCATTCCATTGCCACCATTTCCTGCATAGTATCCAGGACTAGGAAAACATTGGTTAGCAGTATAATATCCAGAATTTTGCATCATTTGAGGCTGCATCCCTCTATTGTGCAACAACTGAGGCTGCATTCCTCCATATACACCTTGGTGTTGCTGTGGATAGGCTTGAAATGTGGTATCAAAGTACTGTTGTGCAGAATTGTTAGGCATGGACATCATCTGCACATTATTAACTTGCCCAAAGCTGCCACTACCATTACCATTCTTGTTTTTTCCTTTCCAGTTAGCAGGATACCCATGTTTCTTGTAACATCTATCTACAGTGTGTCCTTTAAGATGACAAAAACTACACTGCAAATTCTTTTTATTTCCATTGTAAGTTCTACCTTGAATAGCATTGATAGAACCTACTGGTTGATTTGGTTGACTCATGGATTGACTCATACCCATAGGAGTGTACATGAGATGCATTCCTGCCTGTGGATGAACTACACTGTAATTCATTTGCCTCTCAAATTGCAAGACCATAGAAAATGCATCATTGCTTGGTGGAGTAGGTTTGGTGACTAGAATTTGATTATTAACACCAGAAAAAACATCAGACAATCCTTTTAAGAACCTAATAACATAGTCTGATTCAGAATACTTTTTAAGTATCTTCTGAACATCACAACTGCACTGTGGAACACAAGTGCATTGTGGTATTGGCTTAAACATGAGGAATTTCTCCCATAGGATTTTCAATTTTGTGTGAAAATCAGTAACTGTGAGATTACCTTGTTTCAGGTTTTGAATCTCTTCTAGGAGGTCTGATAATCTGAAGTCATCTCCATTTGAAAATCTGGACTTCAGATCCATCCAAATATCATGAGTTGTAGGCAACCAAATGCAGCTCTGTGCTATGGTGGAAGTCATTGAGTTTAGGAGCCACGATTTCACCATATTATCAGATTGTTTCCATAGAGAAAATTTAGGATCTGTTGCAGTTGGAACTTCAAGGTTTCCAGTGATGAAACCTTTTTTATTCTTGCAGGACAGGGCTAGTAAAACAGATAAACTCCATGGATGATAGTTATTCGAATTGAGCAAAGGTTGTATCAAAACATTGGAAGAACTTTCACTCGAATGTAAGTACAGAGGACTTACAGTTTCCATGGAAATGGAATTCAAATTCGCAGCAGGAATTGAAGAAGCCATAAGGTAATATTGAAGATTACCAGAAAATTTAATCAGAAAAGCAAAGTAGCAGCGGAAATTCAAAGTTCGAACAGAAAACCAAAAATTCGAACAAATTGAGCAAGAACAACTCAATCGAAAGAAGAAAGATAAAGAATATAAAGCAGAAATCAAGAATCAGAGATCAATTCTGCTCTGATACCATGTTAGAAGTTGAAATCCGATGAATGTGGAAACCCTAGAAAGTAGATATGAGAGGAAGAAAGAAAGAGTAGAAAATATCTCGGAATATGTTTATATATATATATATATATATATCTCATTAAGGAAAGTTGATTATACAAGATGCTATATATATACACAAGATAAAGTTAAAAATATCTAGTCTAACAAACTCTTAACCGACTAACTGCCATATTAATTACACTTAACAGAGTATATAACAGAATGCTATTCTGTTAAACTAGATTCTTTCTTCTCCTTTTTCACTTGGACATTTCCAGCTTGATCATCATATTTTGACAAGAAGAGCACATGTATATTTTGACATCACAACCGTTGCACAATTTCAGATAAAATGTTTTTGCTTTGTTCAAACATCTTCTGTCGTAATTACATTTCAATATTTAAATTAAATATTCTCGTACAAACAATCATTACATCAATTTCTTTTCAGTCAAATGCCTAATATCTTTGCATTGATGATTTTTCAATCAAGTATATGTTTCCCTAAAGGAACAAATTTGTTCTTAGTAGATCCCCATGTTCTTCATATTCATGGTTCCATGCACTAAAGGAATGCCTTTATGGATCTGGAGGAAGCTCAAAGTTATGGTTTTGGAGGTCTTAGACAAGGGAACTAATGGATATTAAACTTGAACTCTTCTGAAAAGGTTACGATCCTAAATATGTTATATGATGAGGTCCTAAATACTGAGTAAGTTGAAAGAATTTCTGTAGGGTTTTTCCTTTTCTGGCCAAGTATCATTTTATGGTTAATTTTGTTCTTCTAAGGTTCTTTTTTATCCTTCCTGGTACATATATTTTTTAGATTAGACTAATTTTCTCTTCTCCAAACATACTGAGAAATCTAAGGAAGAAAAGAAAAGAGATCATGCTACGAAAGATAAGGTTTATAGACTCTTGGAAAGTGAATCGTGACCTCACTTTTTTTTTATGGATTTAGAGTAATTTGCACTAAATGACTTGGACTATTTATGTATTTCTGAATTTGACCAAATACTTTATATTTAGCGGGTTGTGGCCAAAACCAACTTACAGGCAACACGCTCTAGCAACGGTGGAAGCTTCCAACTAGTTTTTCAAATTTCAAAAGACTAGTTTATCCCTCCGACACCCACCTCCAATCATCTTCTCCAACGACCACCTCTGAGCATCTTCTCTGGCAACAAAATGGGAATGGTTGCTATTTATCAATTTCAATTTCATATCACAGATGGAGATGGAAATGGAAATGAGTTTCAATTACAATCCAAATTTCATAATAAAAAAAATCATACTATACATAAAGGAGAGTTTGAAGAATTCGTGTTCTTCTTCTTCGAATTTGAAGATTAACATAAGAGATTTATTGACTTTCACTATTATTAAATTTGGTTAGAAAAATAGTGATAAGATTATTGAATTAGGTCACTAACCCATTTCCAATTCATTCAAGAATGGTATCCTATGAATTTTTGGTCTTCAATTTCTCAAAGAGATGAATTCTTGAAGCTGGAGGAAGATAGAGATGGTGGGTCATTGAAGATTGATAAAGAAAATGGAGATGAAGATTGGAGGTGGGTCTTTCAAGCTCGATAAAGAAAATGGAGATGAAGATGGTTGAAGAAAATTTTTATGGTGAATTTCATTTTGGTCCCTGTAAATGGCTCGCAATGTCAAGTTCGTCCATAAAATTACATAAATATCAAGTTCGTCCCTGAAAATAGCTTACAGTTTCAAGTTCGTCCCTAAAATTAGAGAAATGTCAACCTTGTCCCTAGAAATGGCACTCAGTGTCAAGTTCATCCCTGAAATTTCAGAAATATCAACCTCCATACCAAGTGATGTTGCGATCTGTAGAAGTTTTTGTATATATATTTTTACGCTCTATTATATTCTTGAGAAAAGAGGACAATTTTTCACGATTTTTGAAATCATTGTTTTTTATCACATCTTCCATATACTAATTTGGAACTTAAAGAAATCTAGAAAATTGAAAATTTCCGTAAACGAAATTCAAAACCGATTATAATGAAACTAGATTCAAACCGGAAAAATATAAATACAAAAACTTTTAAAGATCGCAACATTTCTTGGTATGGAGGTTGATATTTCAGAAATTTCGGGGACGAACTTGACATTACGAGCTATTTCAAGGGACGAGGTTGACATTTCTGTAATTTCAAGGACGGACTTGAAACTGCGAGCCATTTCTTAGGACGATGTTGACATTTCTGAAATTCCAGGGATGAATTTGACACTGTGAGCCATTTACAGGGATCAAAATGAAATTCACCTAAATTTTTATGAAGAAAATGGAGATGAAGGTGGTTGAGGAAAACGGGTCGGTCTGGGCGAAATTTCGGGTCTTAAATTTGTGGACGAAAATGCAACTCGTGTGCCCGGCACGTGAGTTGTATTTTTTTTTCTTTAAAAAAAAAAAAAAAACTACTGGAATGTTCAACCGTTGCTACATCATGTTACCCGTAAATTATTTATGGTTACACCCCGCTAAATAAAATGTATTTTGTCAAAACTTGAAATACGTAAATAGTTGATGGTCATTTAGTGCAAATTACTTATGGATTTAATTTTTTTTATCTTTATAATTTTAGTGTTCTTAAACGGGTCCTGTATGAATATTCAAGTCTAGTCATTAAAATTTTAATTTTTAATGTAAGCCACCTCTGAAAAATAGAAAAAGCAATTCGTAAACTTATAAGGGACAATACACTATATCACTAACCAATTTCGGTAAAAGTTCAAACACGATAAAAGGAAAAAAGCACGTGCGTGTGGACCAACCCAATCTTTGCAAAATTTCTAATATATATATATATATATATATGCACACGTCAGTATCATATGTTTTTCACAAAAGGAAATTATTTTTTTCAATAACATTAAATTTGTAACAATATAATGTTGGCCGCCGTTGCAAAGCAGCATTGACAAACTGTGTTGATTAATCTCATAAACTTGCAAGGGTTTTTTTTTTTATTATTTATTATTGGACCTCACCAGAGGATGTAGACCTCACCAGAGGAGGAGCCCATGTAGAGCGGATAGAAGCCCGGCCTAGCGGGTGCCCCGTGAGGGGAGTAGTAGAAGCCCCCATGAGGGGAGTAATAGAAGTTCGGCTGAGCGGGTGCCCCCGGAGGGGAGTATAAGAACCCACACAAAAGGAACCAATAATAGGAAATTAAATCCTTCCTTTTTGTGTGAGTTGGGTATCGAGCCCACAACCTCTTGGTTGTGAGCAGGCCATCTCCCCACTGGGCTATGGACCTTGTGATAATTGCAAGGGTTATTGCTCTTTTTTTTTTTTTCCTATTACAATTATTTATTGGACCTCACCAGAGGAGGAGTAGTAGAAGTCCGGCTGAGCGGGTGCCCCGTGAGGGGAGTAGTAGAAGTCCCGTTGAACGGGTGTCGTAGAAGCCCGTTGAGCGGGTGCCCCATGAGGGGGAGTATAAGACCCACACAAGGGAACCCAAAGAAATGACAATTAAATCATTCCCCTTGTGTGAGGTGGGTAACGAACCCACAACCTCAAGGTTGTGGGCAGACCCTTGCCCCACTGGACTAAGGAACCTTAGATAGGGTTATTGCTCTTTATCACTAACCATTTTGTAAAGTCAAAATATGATAAATTGGATGGTTTATTTTGTAACGGTTTAACATCAAAGAATTATTAAATTAGTATCAATCTTCAAAGGTTCTCACACTCTCAATCGATTTGAAATTTTTTAAAAACAAAATCTCATATTTTTTGAGTTGGGCCTAAAGCATTGAATATTGACCCCGAATGATTAACCCTTACATGAAATGGGGGAAAAGAAAATTAGGTTTAGCTAGTCATAATTTTATTTCTTATGTTTATGTATGGTATTTATCAGATTCTAGAAGAAAGAAAAGCTTATGTATATTTTGACATCACCAACTTTGCACAATTTCAGATACTATATTTTTACTTTGTTCAAACATCTTCTGCCGCAATTACATTTCAATATTTAAATTAAATATTCCCGTCCAAACAATCCTTACATCAATTTATTTTCGGTCAAATTCAATAATAAACACAAGCCTTACCATGTCTTCTAATGTCTGAATTGTCCTTTCTGACTGCCCATCGTTTGACGATGATAAGCAGTACGTAAGGACAACTTAGTTCCCATTGCCTCATTGAAACTACCCCAAAACCGAGACATAAATCGTGAGTCCATGTCTGATACTATAATCACCGGAACCCCATGAAGCCGGACTATTTCATTCATAAACATCTGCACCAAAGTATCCATAGAAGCAGTGATTTTCATAGGTAAAAAGTTGGCAGATTTTGTGAGTCGATCAACAATTACCCAAATCATGTCTTTTCTGATTTTGTCCTTAGGTAGACTGACTACAAAGTCCATAGTGATATGTTCCCACTTTCAAACGGGAATTTCTAAAGGTTTAAGTAAACCAGCGGGTCTTTGATGTTCCGCCTTTACTTGGTTGCACACTAAACACTTAGCTACAAAATATGTTATGTCCCGTTTCATACCTTTTCACCAAAAGTTACCCCGAAGATCCCAATACATCTTTTTAGTCCCGGGATGTGCTGGCAACCTTGAAGTGCGAGTTTCCTGCAGAATTTCCGTTCTCAGCCCCAAATCAAAAGGTACACACAAACGACCCCGATATCTCAAACTGACATCTTCATGAATTCCAAAATCTGACTATTTTCCCGACTGTACCACATTCCGTTCCTTTCCAAATCTAAATCTGTTTTCTGCCCTTCTTTAATACGACCCAAGAGTGTGGGTTGAGCTACTAAGGCTGCCAAAACGTTCTTGGTTGACTCAACGATCTCCAAACTTAATCTTTCAAAAACCGGATATCAAACTTGGTTGCTCGGTGATCAAGCATGACAACTTGCCAAAACTCTTTCTACTTAAGGTATCCGCTTCCCGATTAACTTTCCCGGGATGGTAACTAATCGTGAGGTTGTAGTCCTTAAGAAACTCCAACCACCGCCTTTGTCTCATGTTAAGTTACTTTTGAGTGAAAGGGAACTTTAGGCTTTGGAGATCGATAAAAACCTCATATGGTTCTCCATATAAGTAATGCCTCCAAATTCTAGGGTAAATACTACTGCTGCCAATTCTAAGCCATGTGTAGGATAGTTATTTTTATAAGGCTTAAACTATCTCGAAGCATAAGCTATCGCTTTACCATTCTGCATAAGATCACACCCCAACCCGATGCATCACTGTAGACAGTAAAACCCCTAAAATTTTCAGGTAGTGCGAATATTGGTACAGTAGTCAACCGTTCAATCAATTTCTGAAAATTCTCTTCACAATCTGATCCCCATTCAAACTTCAGCCATTTCTGTGTCAACTTTGTTAATGGTGCTGCAACTCTAGAAAAATCTTCGACAAACTTTCTGTAATACTCGGCTAGTCCAAGAAAACTACGAATCTCTGCCACTTTCTTTGGTTGAGGCCAATCAACAATTGCATCGATCTTTCTTGCATCCACTTATACCTTCTCAACTGATACCACATTCCCCAAAAACGTTACACTTCTCAGCCAAAATTCACACTTACTAAACAAGGCATACAACTTTTCC
Organism: Vinca minor; assembly: GCA_026122235.1. Lineage (NCBI taxonomy): Eukaryota > Viridiplantae > Streptophyta > Magnoliopsida > Gentianales > Apocynaceae > Vinca > Vinca minor. Next base: position 152,517 of record JAOCZM010000217.1, read on the forward strand.
TCCCTCAAAATATCCAATGCTCTTCGTGAGCTTCATCCGACGTTGAGTAAATCAGAATATCGTTGATCAAGACCACCACGAACTTATCTAGACAATCCCAAAATACTCTATTAATTATGCCCATGAAAGCCGCCGATGCATTAGTCATACCGAATGGCATAACAAGGAACTAATAGTGCCCATACCGGGTTCGAAAGCCACTTTTGGGAATGTCTTCGGGTTTGATTCTCAACTGATGGTAACTCAATCTTAAGTCAATCTTAGAGAAAACTTTCGCACATTTCAACTGGTCAAACAATTCGTCAATGTGAGGAAGAGGATATCGATTCTCAATGGTTATCTTATTAAGCTCACGGTAGTCTATACATATCATCCTTCTTCTATACCCCAGAAGTTTGTCATAACATTTTTTCCCAAAACATTTTTTCCCTGAGCATCCTCAGCCCTCAATCGGATCTTTATGAATGAATATTAAGAACATAACTCATAAAATAATTTAAAATGTTATCATTCAATGGAAAAATGTTCAGGTTATCAAACATGCATTGTATATTTGTGTTTTATTAGCATGATTTCCATGTTATTTGAGCATGGTGCATAGTAATAGCCATTGACCAAATGATTTATTTTAATACGACATGCATGTCGTGCCATCTCTATTGATGTTCTGATTGTAATTTATTTCTCGAATGTAACTCGAGATTTCTTTTCTTTATTATATAAGACATAGTATAAGGTTTCATTTATAATTACAAAGCATAATGGAGTCTATCAGATGGAGGAAATCATTTGGAGGTTGAAGACAATAGATTAGATTTATTGTTTTTCACCTAAGACAGACTTAGGATTTTCCATTGGCTTGGAAAATTCACATAAGAGGCTATTACTAGTCACGTTTTATTTGCTGTTTTTATGCATAAGATGCATGTTTTGCCGTTTTGAGGCATGACATGATTGTTTTTTAGTCGTATAAATAGTTTATACAAACGTTTGGTGAGATCATTTAAAATTAAATCCCTCAAACTTTATATATTAAGTCTATGCATTCCTCGATTTGGACCTCATCAAGACCTAGATCGATAGTAATGTAGAATTCCAATGCCATATGCACATGTTTATCCGAGTGAGGCTTGAAGGATAAGTTAGTGATATCCGCCGACTCAAATCTTGGGTCATACTTAATCGAATTATCTCAATAAATTCATTGAGGATCTGGAGGCAAAATAGTTGAGATGTGCATTTTGATGTACTGAGAATAATTGTTATTTACTATACAAAGCAATAATTACATGAATTATCAAATGTTCCTTACCTAAATAGCCATGTCTCGGGATGTTTATCCAAAGCTAAATCTGAAGGGATTCATGGGCGAAAACTCGTTCCAAAAACCCATGGATCCTCCCCTCAAGGATCCGTTCATATGAAACAATTCGAAAACAGCGGTAAAAACTTACAATTTTTCGGATTCAAGAAGCTACTTCTTGAATGGAGGATGACGATTCTTGGAAGTTTTCTTTTTCACCAACCGAATTCCCTTTGCGGAATTTCCCTCTACCGGTATCCACGCGACGAAACAAGCAGTGATTTCTAGCTCTTCGTCTTTCTGAAGTTCGGGAATTTAGAGAGAAAAGGGAAAAGCAGAAAAAAACGTTTTTCCTTTCTTGTATTGGTATTTCGGCTGAATGACTTAATCACCTAGGGTTTCGGCTAAGAGATGTTATATAGAGTGTGGGAGTTTGTTCCCAGAACAACTCCCATGTCTACTCAACTTCTTTCCTGCGTGGGAGACTCGACTCCCACGTCCCCTAGACTTCTGCTGGTAGTGGGAGTCTTTATCGGATAACAACTCCCACTTAATCCCAGCTATAGTTAAATACCAAAATTGCCCTCTATCTCTAATTCGAATAATAAACACTTTATTATTTTCGAAAAACAAATGTCGGATACAATGAACCTAGACACATTCTAGATTCATTGAATCGGACATGAAGCTTGTTAGCTCGTCTATGCGTGTGACCCACGTAGGTTCATATCACAATGGCAATGAAAACACACTTAGTAGTAGTGTGAGTTCATAAGTCACAAGCGGCCCCCTAGCGAGGACATTGTGACTACCCAAGGTGAATGAATTTACAACGGAACCTATTGTCAATCCACTATTTAATCCCTTTGTCTCGCGATATCCTAATTAAGCATAAGGCATGGTAGTCGTCACCCTTATTAAGCTTAATTGTATTTATGCTCGATCTCCGTGTAGATCATGCTTTCGACAAATAGCATTTGATAACCACTTTATCAAATACATTTGAGCACTGGCCATTCATTTAAACAGCTCTTTCCCTATCGAAGGGCCCATGGATATCTCTCTCTAATAATAGAGAGGGACAAATTCCTTACAATGTCTCTCACATTCAAGCTATGATAGGACACTACATCCGATCATTAGTCGTATTGATTACTCTGTTACAAGTAACGCCTCGACCGAGTCAAAAAGTGGCTCCATTCATACTAGAATCAATGAAGACATAAGGTCTAAGGATTCAAAAATAGTATTGAGGAAGTAATACTTATGACTTAAGACCATGAAGTATTACTTCTCGACGTGATCACGTCCCAATACAATGTATCCCTATATATTGCATCTATGATGTGATTTGTATCCATTACACATGATCAATAAAACAAGATCATCAATCAACAATCATACTAGTTTTATTTCATAGTAATTAAGCATTACATAAAACTAGGGACTTCTAGAATAGTAATTACATAAGCTAATGAGTTTTACTATCAAATCACACATTTGATAATCAAAAGCAAAATTAACTATTCAATTACATGCTCAAAAGATAATAAAACGCACAACATGTGCTAATGGTCCTAGGGCACTACTAACAAAATCGGGATTGGTGATATAGGGATCTTGGCCTACTAGAAGGTTTTTAACTTTTCGAATGAATACTTGAGGGTTATTCATTTGAAGAAAATAGTGGGAGAATCATTAATTAAATACCTAAGAACGATTTTAAAATATGATACTAAAACTTTAAAATATAATGGCAAATGCAAATGTTGCAAATTCGCTTTCGTTATGAAATGGGTGCATTAGACATGATTTATCATCAAAGAAACGCTTTCTGGATCAAGCTTTCCATGAGAGATTTAATGTATCAAAGTTTATGTTTCAGTGCAAGATGGCAGAGGGAACACCAGTCGTAACTCACGTTCTTAAAATGATAGGTTATATTGAGAACATAGGCAGACTAGGATTTCCTCTTAGACAAGTGCTATCCACTTACATGATTCTGCAATTGTTGCCAGAATCATACAGTCAGGTTGTATCAAACTACAACTTGAATGAGATACACAAACCACTTTCTGAGTTGTTTAATCTTTTAAGAACTGTTGAGAAGGAAATAGGCAAGTCCAAAGCCATACTGGTGGTCAATAACAGAGGAAAAATTGTTGGTAAGCCCATGGGCAAGCCTATGGAAAACATAAGGGCAAGCCTTGCCAATCCGAGAAAGCATTGACACTACAAGAAAACTGTGTAACAGGGACGGACAGTTCCGTCGCTAATTGGAGTTTAGCGACCGATTTCTGACCGAACCTTGTGGTCATGTAATTTTCGTCGCTAACATATTTTCCGACCGAATACCGACTATGTATTTAGCAACGGCCAGTGGGGTCACAATTTAGCGACGGAAATGAATGCATGGTTGACTTTTAAATTTGCCTTGTAACGACCGAATACCGACGGAATAGTCAACATTGTTGACATTTGATTTGACCTAGGAACGACAGAATACCGACTGAATAGTCAACATTGTTGACATTGGACTTGACCTAGGAACGACGGAATACCGACGGAATAGTCAACATTGTTGACATTTGATTTGACCTAGGAACGACAGAATACCGACTGAATAGTCAACATTGTTGACATTGGACTTGACCTAGGAACGACGGAATACCGACTGAATAGTCAACATTCTTGACATTGACTTTACCCAGGAACGACAGAATACCGACGGACAGTTAGCAACGGAAACTTGGGTCCCCAAATGGCGACCGAATACCGATGGCGTGGTCAACATTGTTGACATTTGACTTGACCTAGGAACGACCGAATACCGACGGTTAATTAGCAACGAAAAAGCGGGTCACCATATGGCGACCGAATACCGACGGCGTGGTCAACATTGTTGACATTTGACTTGACCCAAGAACGACCGAATACCGACGGATAATTAGCAACGGAAAAGAGGGTCACCATATAGCGACCGAATACCGACGGTGTTGGCCGTTGCTAAATTGTTGTTATTTAAAAAACTAAAAATTGAATTTAATTAAATCGTATTACAAAACACAGCAGCAATAACCAAAATGCTCACAATCAATTCTCATTACATTAAATACTCACAATCAAAGTGTAAACTTCTTATTACAACACTCACAATCAAAGTGTACACTTTGAATAACAACATTCACAATCAAAGTACACACTTTGAATTACAACACTCACAATCATAGTGTGCACGTTACATTACAACTCACAATCAAAGTGTACACATTATATTACAAAGCTCACATTCAAAGTGCACATTTTGAATTATCAAAACTCACAATCAAAGTGTGCACATTACATTACAACACTCACGTTCAAAGTAATTTATTTCAATTATCAAAACTTACAATCAAAGTGTGCATTTCTCATAAACTTCTTGATGTCATTCATATGCATATCCTTGAAAATGCATGAGTTGCAATCTGCAAAATTTAAGAATCAAATTATTATGACAATAAAATTTCTACTTTGAATTATGTTAAAAAGTTATACAATATGACAATTAACTAAGGTAATAAAGAAAAAAAAAAAAACCAACAAATATTACTCACCTTCAATATGTGGTATTCCAAGAGAAGCGAGAAATCTTAATCATTCTAAATCATCATCTGTCATTAATTCATCCTCTTCTTCAGAATTGTCATCTCCCGACATAATTTCATCATCGTCATCGTCATCGTCATCATCTTCATAACCACGGCTCGTACCGGCCACAAGTACAACTTCAATTTCCCCTGACCGGTGTGTAAGTTAAACAACTTCAGTAATAGTTGGATCAATGCGACTGGTCTCCTCCTCGCGTACTTCGTCCCCGATCACGGTGCTGGAGCGCCGAGAGCGTCAAATAGATGTGGTTGGGAACGACATACAGCCAACCAATCAGCCCTAGATGTTGTCTTACTACCCTGATAAGGTGTGTAGTAGACTTGTTGACCTTGGGAAGCAAATACAAATGGATCGTAACCCTGGTAGGTTCTTTTCCTATGGATTTCTACAAGTTTATATTGAGGATGCACTCTTAAACCTCGATTTGGAGTAGAATCAAACCAGTCGCATTTGAAAAGAATAATTTTTTGGTCAGATAGTCCAGCAAGTTCAACCTCAATTACTTGCTTCAACTCACCGTAATAATCTCCTTTAACCCATACGCCGCTGTTTGTCGTTCCTTTTCCATCGCTGTGGGCTTTGGTGTGAAATCTATAACCGTTAACAAAGTAACCGGTGTATGACATCACTCTCCTTGACGGGCCCCAAGACAGATTTTTCAACAAAATTTCGGAATCTTCTTGAAGGCTATGTATCTGTTGAGCAATAAAAGTTACATTATTTTAATTATGCATTCTTATTACAAGTACATTTCTACACAATACCAACTTACATGAGTTCCAAACCATTTGGAAAAATCATTATAAACCCGACTTTGAAGTTCTTCCTCCATTATCTGCGGGGTTTGTTCATGTACTTGACTAACAAATTTCCTGAGTTACAAATTAAATGACAATATTATTATTTGGCCACTTTTAATTATATAACAAAAATGAAGCAAATAGATAAGTTTACTTACTGAAGATATGGTTCGACCTCTTCACAATTCGTTAGGCTATAATTCATGGCTGTTTTATAATCTTTATCAGATAATAAAATCCTTTTTTTTCCAAATGATCTTCCGGGTAAGTTGCAAATTGATAATACATCTGGTCCGGTAATCTCGTCTTCACCATCATTTCGTCCAATGGTTGTAACTCTCGTTTTCACGTGGGGTTCGAAATAATAGCTAAAGAATGTAGCAGCTTCTTCGACCAAGTATGCATTGCAAATTGACCCCTCAACTCTAGCCTTGTTCTTTATCTTCTTTTTCAGATGGTGCAAGTATCTAATTAAAACATATGTAGTTAATCACATTGTAAATACGTACATGAAAAATAAAGGTTGAAGTTGAGATAACTTAAGGCAATGGTTGTTACCTCTCGAATGGGTACATCCACCTAAACTGTACCGGGCCACCAACCTTGGCTTCGTACGGAAGGTGAATCGGCAAGTGTTCCATCACATCAAAAAATCCCGGAGGAAATATTCTCTCTAACTTGCATAATAAAATAGCGATAGTGTCCTCCAATTCTTGCATATGCGCCACACTCAACTTTGGGGAACACAAATCTCTATAGAACAGACTAAGTTCAGCCAAGGGTCCCCAAACATTTTCCAGTAGTACTTCTCTAAGTGCTATAGGGATAAGTCTCTCCATGAATACATGAGAATCGTGACTCTTCATTCCAGACATTTTCAACTCTTTCATATCAACGCATCGCGCCAAATTCGATGCATATCCATCTGGGATCCTTAATTCTTTAACCCACTGCAAAACCATTTCTTTTTTAGGCTTGGTAAGAGTGAAACATGCCTTCGGTTTTGTTGCTTTACCTCGGCCATCGTGTTTAATATTCAATTCCGGACGATTGCAATACCTTTCAACATCCGTTTTAGCTTTAACATTGTCTTTAGTTTTACCTTTCACGTCCATCACGGTGTTAAACACATTATCAAACACGTTTTTTTCATTATGCATGACATCAATGTAATGTCTTATCAAAAGTGTTCGCCAATAAGGTAAGTCCCAAAATATACTACGTTTAGCCTAACTATGATCCCGTCCCCTGCCTTGCTCTTTACCGATCTCTTCAGCTGTATCGGTAATTTTTTGATAATCTCTAACTCTAAGAAACATTTCATGACCACTAAGGCGAGTCGACGGGTATGCTCTCTCTTGTCTCCGGTCCTTTCGGAATCCCTTTGCATCTCTCTAAAAGGATGATCAGGTGACAAGAAGCATCTGTGGCAATCGAACCACGATTGTTTCCCTCTAGACTACAAATGGAACGCTTGTGTTTCCTCCATACAATATGGACAAGCGTGAATGCCAGTTGTACTCCATCCACTCAACATTCCATATGCTGGGAAATCACTAATTGTCCAAAGTAATGAAGCCCTCAATTTAAAATTTTGTTTTTTTGAGATATCATAAGTTTTCGCTCCTTCAGCCCACAGTTGATTCAATTCTTCGATTAAAGGCTGCAAGTACACATCGATCTTGTGTTTTGGATTTTGGGGTCCAGGTACAATGATAGTTAAGAAGATTACATTGCTCTTCATACACATCTAAGGGGGGAGATTATAAGGTGTTAGAAGAACTGGCCAAGAAGAATAGTTCTTCCCTGACATGCCGTAATGTGCAAAACCATCTGTGCATAACCCAAGCCTTACATTCCGAGGTTCCGCTACAAAATCGGTGTGTGTTCTGTCAAAATGTTGCCAAGCTTCTCCATCCCGTGGGTGATTCATTATTCTCTCTTCCCTCTCATTGTCTGAGTGCCATGTCATGTGCCTTGCAGTTTTCTCAGATGCATACAATCTTTGTAATCTTGGAGTAATCGGAAAATAATACATCTTTTTGCAAGCAATCTCTTTTAATCGTGTATTTTTTGATTTATTTTTCTTAATGTATCTAGCATGGCCACAAAACTTGCATTCTCTACTCTCAACATCATCTTTCCAATACAACATACAACCGTTAACACAAACATCAATCTTTTGCACCGGTAATCCAAGGCCTTTAGCCAATTTCTTCATTTTGTAAAAGTCGTCTAAAGCATTATTATTTGGAGGAAGTGCCTCTTTCATCAACTGCGCAAATTTATCTATTGTAGTTTCAGATAAGTTGTCTTCGGACTTAATGGTCAACATCCTGGCAGTCATTGAAAGCTGTGAATGGTTTGTACAACCATTGTACAATGGGCTATCGACAGCTTTCAACATGTCATAGAACTTTTGTGCCTTTGGATTGGGAGGTTCTTCCACGTCCCTATTTTGCTGCTCATTAAAACTTGGTCCCGCAGCATCAATAATCATATCTCGATAATTGTTCGGTATCGTGTGTCTTTTATAATTATCCATTTCATGAACAAACGGGATTTGAGGCATGGGAATGAATGCCTCACCATGACATGTCCAATTTTAATAGTTAGTCACGAATCCGTTCATAACAAGATGATACTTCACAGTATCAGGCATATGAAAATACTTATTCTTACAAACCCCACAAGGACACCTAATCCCATCAATTTGTACATTAGCAGACGTACTAACTGCGAAATCCACAAATCGTTTCAATCCCGCTATAAATTCTTGACTATGACGAGGTCCACTATTCGAATCCATATACATCCAACTACGGTCTTCCGTTACAAACACAATATTTGCGTATACAAAGACTTAATAATTAAATGCATATTAACCTTGAATGTTATTTTGATGATTTGTCACCCTTATTTCCATGTAATTATTAACGTCTGATAATGACATCTTGTCTACTATTTTAAATGGAATTTTGTCAAGTATTTCGATTATTTTCAACATTAGTTTGTTTGTTTGTTGCAATATAATACAAAGATATAAAATAATGAGAGATAATACAAAGACATAAAATCATGGGAGATAATACAAAGAAACAAAATGATGGGAGATAATACAAAGAAATAAAATCATGGGAGATAATACACAGAAATAAAATCATTGGGATAATACAAAGAAGCATAAACCGGGACAAATTACAATGAAGGTCTTCCCGGCAGGTCTCATCAATACCACGCAATTGGGTGATCGGAAACTGCTCCAAAAAACAAATATTGGTCAAATGTGACAATTTTCTTGTTGTGCACTAACAAAATTTCAGTGTGAGAATAAAATTGAAATTTTACACCATAAACTAAAGGTAAAATGCTAGTAAACTTATAAAATTTTGCCACTTTCATATCATCATTTAATATGCAAAAAATAAATGGTATGCTGTAAACCTAATAAAAGGTAAATTGCCCTAAAATTTGATTCTTTGTGAACAATTTGTGCTCTCATGATTTTTTTTTATCCCTTATACCACATTTCGATTAAGCTAAAGAATAAATGATATAAAAGAGCATAAATATTGACATTAATAACATTATAATAAATAGAGAAGAAGAGATTCTCACCAAATACCCAACTGAAATTGGAGGTGTTGGGGAAGTCATGCGGATGCCGGAGGTGGTGGCGCCGTCTTGGAGTTGCCGGAGGTGGTGGTGATGGGAGGAGGGTGGAGTTTCAAGGTAGATTTTGGAAGAAATCACTAGAGGAGGTGGTGGTGGAGTTAGAAATCGCGGCTGCAGAATGTGTAAAGGGGAGGGTTTCTGGTTTTAAGTCAATTTTAGGGGGGGGGGGGGAATGCGCAAAACGACAACGTTTCTGTAATGAATGGTAACGACCGAATAGCGCCGCCCAGGCATATTCGGTCGCCATTCGGTTGCCAAGAAGGATGAGAGAACACTTGTTCAGATTTAAAAACATTGAACCCGCAAACGGTACAAGACGACACTGTTTCTGTAACGAAGGGTAACGACCGAATAGCGACGTCCCTGGCATATTCGGTCACCAAGAAGGATGAGAGAACACTTGTTCAAATTTAAAAACATTGAACCCGCAAACGGTACAAGACGGCACCATTTCTGTAACGAAGGGTAACGACCGAATAGCGACGGCCCTGGCTTATTCGGTCGCCAAGAAGGATGAGAGAACACTTGTTCAGATTTAAAAACATTGAACTCGCAAACGGTACAAGACGACACCGTTTCTGTAATGAAGATTAACGACCGAATGGCGACGGCACTGGCATATTTGGTCACCAAGAAGGATGAGAGAACACTTGTTCAGATTTAAAAACATTGAACCCGTAAACGGTACAAGACGGCACTGTTTCTGTAACGAAGGGTAACGATAGAATAGCGACGGCCCTGGCATATTCGGTCGCCATTCGGTCGCCAAGAAGGATGAGAGAACACTTGTTCAGATTTAAAAACATTGAACCCGCAAACGGTACAAGACGGCACCGTTTCTGTAACGAAGGGTAACGACCGAATAGCGACGGCCCTGGCATATTCGGTCGCCAAGAAGGATGAGAGAACACTTGTTTAGATTTAAAAACATTGAACCCGCAAATGGTACAAGACGGCACCGTTTCTGTAACGAAGGGTAACGACCGAATAGCGACGGCCCTGGCATATTCGGTCGCCATTCGGTCGCCAAGAAGGATGAGAGAACACTTGTTCAGATTTAAAAAACATTGAACCCGCAAATGGTACAAGACGGCACCGTTTTTGTAATGAAGGATAACGACCGAATAGCGACGGCCGTGGCATATTCGGTCGGCAAGAAGGATGAGAGAACACTTGTTCAGATTTAAAAAACATTGAACCCGCAAATGGTACAAGACGGCACCGTTTTTGTAATGAAGGATAACGACCGAATAGCGACGGCCCTGACATATTCGTTCGCCATTCGGTCGATGTATTAAATAATTATAAATTTGAAAGCCAACATCTCTCAAAATGCGAATGCGAACAAATATTATTATTGTACTATTTATTTGACCATTAATGAGCAATTATTAAAATTTTATTTACATTACTTAGTGATATCATGTAAATGTACACATAAATGTATTACCTCATTTGATCTGCTTCCAGTCTATATAGGTATTCTGTGAATGAGTATAAATTTTTTTTGTTTCACTATTCAGGTTAATGTGTATATATGTATATATTACTAAAATTAACTAAAATAGGCAAATATGTTTTATATATCCTTAAAACCATCGCTATTTAATAAAAACGCAATCCGGGAGAATATAACGACCGAATTACGACCGATTTGTCACATATGGTCGCTAGTCGGTCGCAAAGCCATATTCTATTAAATATGTCAGTCCGTCGCTAGGCGGTCGCTAAACCCTAACCCTAAACCCTTAAACGGTCTTAAGTCGGTCGCTAATCGGTCGCCATGAGACCAATTTCCAGAAGCTAAACAGGATACCTATAACAGAACCCCTGCTCAATTCAGACAACATAACCCAAAACTATAAATTCAAACTAATCACAAAACATAACTTTAAAACAAGCATTAAAAATATAACATAAGTACTCAATTGATACAAAATTAATAAGTGCTCTATTGACTCCCCAAAACTTCATCGGCAGTTAGGGGGTCATCGTCATAGTCAGATTCTACGTCGTCGTCTAAGACACTACTCAACTTGTCCTCTATCTCAGAGGCACTTAATATAACATTGTCCCTATTTGTTAAAATGTTAGCTAAGATACTAGCTAAACACTTGTTTCTCTTCTTTTCCCTCATTTTGAATTCTCTTTTCTGCTCGGCCATATCATTCTTGAACTTTGTTTCCATTTCGTTGCGCATTTGTTCCATGGCTGAATGCGAGACTGCCTCGCTGCCTCGTCTTTACCACATCACTAAAGGAACCGAGTCCTTGGACACGTCCCTTTCTTATCCCACCTGCAGCCTCAGCAGACAAAACAATCTGAGTCGGCAAATCCGGAGGAGGTAGTCCAGCTTGAGTTGCTTGGCTTGCAGTGTCGTCATAAACCGCATGGAATACCCCCTGAAATTTTTTGTGTCAGGTTATGAAAACGGAGAATACCTAATCAAATATCAAAAGGGACAAAAGGCAATGATATGATATACTTACAGACAACTTTCTAGAATCTTCATCAACCCATTCGCCTTTCTTTGGGCCGATATGGTGTTGATGAAGATGATCGTAAACGGCCGGGAATGGGACTGACTGTCCGGCCTCCTTTTCCTGTTAACAGAAATCATTAAAACAATAAACAAATGACATATATGTATACGTCAATTATTATATTTAAGTACCAGCCTGATGTGGTGCTCAATGTGGCTGAGCAAACCGCCCGTGTGCTTCATCGGGCCTTTGCCACCCCTCCCTTCTTTTCGGTTTTTTGCTGCCTGTTTAGACTTGGCTTTAAAGCTTGGAGTTTGCCAGTACTCTTTAAGTCGCGCCCAATCAGTGTCAGAAACCCATGTGGGCCTCTTATTCTTTTTCCGAGCATCGCTCATAATCCCGCTCAGTCTCCTCGTAAGCAAGATGCGCCAACTTGACTTGACACCCGCCTCATGCTCTGGAGCCCAGCGATACTTTTTCTGTATTTTAAAAAAATGTTACATAATTAAATATAAAGACTTCTAAATTATAACTTATTTACTAATTTGTTTACCTTGAACTCGTCCCACCACAATTTTTTCTTCTTCCCCGGGAACATCCTTGATGGTGTCGTATGCCCCCTTTAAACAATCTTGAAATATGCCGCAATGGCGTGCGAACAACTAGATGCCAATCTAAAACTATAATAGCAAAGAAAAACTTGATTAGTTACTATAATGACGACAAGTAGTATAATTAGCTTAAGCGAAATAATTAATGAATTTACTTACGTGCCAGGGTAGAGCTGCAGGGAGAATACGAGTATCTACCGTAGCCAAAACTCCACCCAGTATCGGGACGCCGCGGTGGCACAGAGACTGGTGAGTCGCCGATCCGGCAACCGACGTAGACTCAGTGGCGGGTACAGGAGGTGTCGAACCTAGCTCGGGGGCAGGTGGCGTCTGTAGCTCGGGGGCAGATGTCGTACCAAGCTCGGGGGAAGATGTCGGTGTCGACCCCAAATCATGTGACTAACCTGGCTGGGAAGTGGAGGCCGGACCAGACATGGGTGGCGAACCAAACGGTAAGGAAACTCGAATATTCTTCTTTGGAGGCATCTCTGAAATACATGGATTTGGATCAATACCAAATTGCATATCAATAAATAATGTATTGCGAAAAATAATACAAGTTAATGTTCATTGCATTAACATACTAAGCCTCGGTCCCTCATCGCCTCGGTTCGCCTCGCGCCTTTTAAAACTAAGCTTCTTCCATTAATATACTAACTTACATGTATTTATATAAGTGAAAGACCATGTTTCAAAGTCAAACTCAAGATCATGTTTCATGAACTTCAATAGCTAACAAAACAGAAAGTCATAAAAGTGCTCAAGTAAATCAATTCTTCTTTTTAAGTATATGCTTGTGCTATTATTGATGTTACATCATTCCCTCTTGATGCTCATAACTATGTAGATAAATTAAAGCATGATCTTTATATGTTTCAAGATTCTTTAGCTAAGTTATATATAGGTGTAACATCATCAACTTGAATGATTCGTGTTCATATTTGCCTAACTCATTTAAGAATCACCCTTGTTGCTTTAATAAAGTCGATCCTTGTGTATGTACATGCCCCTTGAGAAATCAAGCTAAACTTGAAGGACCTTCTCAAAAGGTACCTACTATTTCTCAAGATTTACTTGTAGGAATCAAACGATCAAAGCATGATTGATTGTACCTACAATTAGAAATGTCACAAAAAGGAAGTACGCATCTAGTCACCAGCTTGATCACAGCAACAAGTTTTTGCTTAGAATCGAAAACAAAAATTCGAAGTGCCAGTTTCAAGACGTAATTTCCTACATTATTCAAACTTTTACTTCCATCCTCATAGTTATAAAGATCTAAACTTTTTGCAGGTTATAGAATCTTGTTGGCTTGTGCAGAATGGTACCGAGAAAATAGAGGTAATCAACCAAACTACTTCAGTCATTCCATTGATTTATATATACAACATTTGTTCACTTATTTATAGATCATCAGACACCCTCCTATCTCAAGCTTTTAACCTCAATACTTCAACCTCAACATGTTACTAGTTCAATTCTCATGATGAAACCAGCAATAAATGTTCAAATCTGATAGTATACAATTAGAATAAAGTTTTCTATTTAAATCTAAACGATAATGAAGGATAAAACTCAAATATATTGTTAAAACTATTCCAACCTAGAGTTTATACACAAAAATACAAAACTACTAAACAAAAACCTATCCTTCTAAGATTTATCTTTCTTATTCCAAAAAGCGACTTTAGGCTGGGTATAATACAAACACAGCTGCTATAGTTGAAATCAGAACACATAGAACAGGTGCATCACAATTAAGATGTCTCAACCTCAAAGAAAGGAAATGGAAAACCGAAGCCCATAAATGGGATTAAACTGAATATTCCAAACACAATTATGATCAATCATTTTAGCTGTATTTTGGATTCCATACTGACTTAATAGCCCATTTTCTAAAGTAAATTTGAAGAAAAGTAAAAAATAGTTTTATCCAAGAGCAAAAAAAAATTCAAGAATCAGGAACAAAGATTACGTCTTTGCAACCTTTGGGTATTCACCACTATGTGAACCAAGATTTCAGAGAAGAATATGGATGTAGGGCCGTCGGAGAAGCAGAATCCAGCCACCAGCAGACTAAAGACGGGGGAGGTGGTGGACGGAGGTGACTGGGACGGTCGTCCTGTGCAGCTATTCGGTCGGTCTTCGACGGGGGAGGTGGTGGACGGAGGGGGCGACGGGGGAATTTGCAAGGGGGAGAGAGTTTCGAAGGGGGAAGAGGAAGTTAGGGATTTTGACTTCTGTTGAGGGATTTTAGACAACGGAATACCAAAACGACGTCATTTTTGACTTAATGACGACCGTTATCTATTCCGTCGGCATTCGGTCGTTGATTTCTGTCGGTAACGTATCTACAAACGACGTCGCTTTAATTAATTTTAAACACTAATTTTTTTACCGAAATGAAATAGCAATACGACATCGTTTTGACACCGTTATCTATTCCGTCGACATTCGGTCATTGATTTCAGTCGGTATTCCGTCGGTAAAGTATAGAAAAACGACGTCACTTTAATTAATTTTAAACACTAATTTTTTTACCGAAATGAAATAGCAATACGACGTCGTTTTGACACCGTTATCTATTCCGTCGGCATTCGGTCGTTGATTTCAGTCTGTATTCCGTCGGTAACGTATCTACAAACGACGTCGCTTTAATTAATTTTAAACACTAATATTTTGACCGAAATGAAATAGAAATACGACGTCGTTTTGACACCGTTATCTATTCCGTCGGCATTCGGTCGTTGATTTCAGTCGGTATTCGGTCGGTAACGTATCTACAAACGACATCGCTTTAATTTGGTCAACGAGACTGATGTGAACGTCGTAATAGCAACTGAATACCGACCGAATGTTTTTCGGTTTCCTTTCGGTCGGTATTCCGTCGTTAAATTAGTTGCCGAATAATTCCATCGCTAATTTCGGTCGCTATTTAACTATTTTCTTGTAGTGTGAAAGCCAAGGGCGGTGTGGTGTGCGAGACCATTGGAAAAAGAACTGTAAGAGCTATCTTGCAGGGAAAAAGCTTGGAAAGGAGGCAAATGTTGCTTCTGGATCAGGTATTTTTTGTTATAGAAATAAATTTGTCTACTACTACTTCCTCTTGGGTATTAGATACCGGATGTGGTTCTCACATTTGTATGAATGTGCAAGGACTACAAAGGAGTAGGGAGTTGACAAATGGCGAAGTGGACCTACGTGTTGGCAATGAAGCAAGAGTTGCTGCCTTAGGTGTATGAACCTATGGAATAACTTTGTCCTCTGGGATTTTCCGAGATTTAGAGAATTGTCTCTATGTACCTAATTTAACGAAGAATACTATTTCAATTTCTTGTTTGGAGAAGATGGGTTTTGATATTAATATTTAAAACCAACGAATTTCGTTATCATTGAATAATTTCCTTTATCATAGTGCAACTTTGGTGAATGTCTATATCTATCTGTTAGACCTCGATTCACCAATCTATAACATAAATACGAAAAGGATTAGGAAATAATGGTTTAAATCTTACATACCTCTGGCATTGTTACTCAGGAAATATAATACATATGAACCTTTTTTAATGGGTAAGACGAGTGTTTCTCCTTTTACTAGAAAATGGAGAACGAGCAAAGGATTTGTTGGAATTAATACATAGTGATCACTACAAGAAAAACGCTGATTAGCTACGGATTTTAGCTACGGAATTATTTTCGTAGTTAATGTTTCTATATTAACTATGGATTAGCTACGGATAATTGTCGGTAGCTATTCCGTAGCAAAGACGTAGCAAAATTGGCGGGTTTCTTTCTCGGGTTAAACTTATCATACTTAGCTACGGAATTTCTACGGAACATTGGCGGGAATGTTGGCGCTAATTTTTTTTCCCGTTTGCTACGGAAATTCCATAGCAAATATATATGAAATTTTATTAATTATTTTTGTTTGGCCTTTTCGATATTATAATTTTATTTCCGTAGCAAATCCGTAGCGGTATTTGTTATTCAACAAAAAAATAAATTAAACTAAATTATAATTTGCTACGGAATTACTACGGAAACGTGAATTGTATTGCCGGGCATGTTGGCGCTAATTTTTTTTCCCGTTTGTTACGGAATTTCCGTAGCAAACATGTATGAAATTTTATTAATTATTTTTTCTTTCCCTTTTCGATATTATAATTTTATTTCCGTAGCAAATCCGTAGCGTTATTTGTTATTCAACAAAAAAATAAATTAAATTAAATTATAATTTGCTACGGAATTACTACGAAAACGTGAACTGTATTGGCGGGCATGTTGGCGCTAATTTTTTTTCCCTTTTGCTACGGAAATTTCGTAGCAAACATATATGAAATTGTTTTAATTATTTTTGTTTGCCCTATTCGATATTATAATTTTATTTCTGTAGCAAATCCGTAGCGGTATTTGTTATTCAAAAAAAAAAAATTATACTAAATTATCATTTGCTACGGAATTACTACAGAAACGTGAATTGTATTGGCGGGAATATTCATGCTAAATTATTTTTCGTTTGCTACGGAAATTCCGTAGCAAACATATATGAAATTTTATTAATTATTTTTATTTGCCTTTTTCGATATTATAATTTTATTTCCGTAGCAAATCTGTAGCGGTATTTGTTATCCACCAAAAAAATAAATTAAACTAAATTATCTTTTGCTACGGAAACGTAAATTTTATTGGAGGGAATATTTATGCTAAATTATTTTTTGTTTACTACGGAAATTCCGTAGCAAACATATATGAAATTTTATTAATTATTTTTGTTTGCCCTTTTCGATATTATTTTTGTCTAACTCTCCGACTCTACCTCTCTGCCTCAGAAATATAGAATTTTTCCGACTCTTTTTCAAAACATAGATAACCCTAAGCTTCCTTCGATTCACAGCATCGAAATTCCAAAATATGGGTCAGGGAACTCCTGGTGGTCTGAATCGGCAACCTCCCGGTGACCGGAAGAATGATGGCGACAAGAAAGAGAAGAAATTTAAGCAGGAAGCACCACTAACTCGCGTCGGCCGGAAACAGAGGAAGCAAAAAGGTTCAGAAGCTGCTGCTAGGGTTCCGACGGTGACTTCTTTGACGAAGTGCAAACTGCGATTGCTGAAGCTTGATCGGATAAAAGATTACCTCTTAATGGAAGAGGAATTCGTGACGAATCAGGAAAGGTTGAAACCCCAAGGGGAAAATACCGAAGAGGATCGATCTAAGGTTGACGATCTCCGTGGATCTCCTATGAGTGTCGGAAACTTAGAGGAGCTTATCGATGAGAATCACGCCATTGTTTCGTCGTCTGTTGGACAGGAATATTATGTCGGGATCTTGTCGTTTGTTGATAAGGACCTGCTTGAGCCTGGATGTGCTATTCTGATGCACAATAAGGTATTATATTACTTGATTTCGTGATTTGTATCGTATTGATTTTGGTTAATTGGTTATTAGGGTTAGGGTTTTGGATTGTGGGTAAATCCTGTGCTTTTCTTTTAAATAAACCTTTTTATTGAGAGTTTTTGCAAGCTTATATAGAGACATCACTTACTTTCTTTCCCGTAAAGATAATTCATGTTGTTTAAGCGGAAGAGTATAGTTGAGATTTTTATGAACTTTTTTGTTTAAGCGGAAGAATATTTATAATTCTCCTATTGTACAGCCTGCATTAGCCCTGCTGATATTAATGCTGAAGAAACTCTTAACACTCTAAAGTATGCAAATCGAGCTCGGAATATCCGCAATAAGCCAGTTGCAAGTTATACAAATTACTTTTCTTTCTCCCTCTCAATTTTTTCCCCTAATGTTAATTCAGTATAAATCTTTAATAATTATTTTTTTGGAAACTTGACAGATTAACAGAGATCCTGCTTCAAATGAGATGCTGAAGATGCGGCAACAACTAGAACTTCTGCAGGCTAAACTTTGTGCCCGTGGAGGAGGACCAGGAGGAGGCGGAACATCTCCAGATGAAGTTCAGGTGTTTGAAATTTGTGTCTGCAGCTGATTTCAAGCTTATATAGGTCCATTCGAATATCTTCCATCGGTGTTTTTCATATGCAGCTACTGTCACCAGCTGCTTGGGCTTTTGGGTTCACGGCTAACAATTTTGTAATGCACCCTAATGGAATTCCCAATGGAAATTCCACTAGACGGGTAAATTTCGAACGCTTTTCATTTCCTTTTTCCTTTTTGCTGATTGTGGGTTTGATTTGGTGATGAGAAATTGCAAGAATCTTTAGTGGTTGGAATTCTTATATAGGCTGAGATATCTGGTACATGGACTTGTTTAGTTTACTGTTTTGAGTAAATTGTATGTGAACAAATTTTTTTTTATCAAAAGTTGTATATTGGTTCTGATGGCAACCTGTGTTATCCTGTAAGAGTGCTCCCTTCGAAAACTGCTATTGCTCCTGTGAATCCTACTTTCTTGCCCAGGGTGAGACATCTTTTCATTTTTGTTAGAAACACCTTTCAACCTCAAGTTGCATGAAGATGCTGATGCATTTGGGTTGATGTGCTAATGTTCTTGTATTCTCCGTGACTGATCTGTAGTGCATGAACTATTTACTGTACAAACATAGATAAGAAGGTATGTTTGGAACTTAAATTGGCCGTCATTGACAACCCTGCAATTGGAATGTATTTATTGACACTTTCTGTTGTTTAATTCAGGTCACACAAGCAGATGTCAAGCTCTTCTTTGAGTCCATCTTCGGAGAAGTTTATGGCTGATTTTCTATAGTTTCTCAATTACTATTAATTCTTGAATCCATGTGTGTAAATCTTGGGATGCCTTCTCTGCCGCAGGTTCTTCGCTTGAGGTTGCTGGGTGACCATCGTCATTCAACTCGAATTGGTTTTGTTGAATTTATGATGGTATATTGGCATTATCTTTTTATGCTTGCTTTCTAATTTATTCCTGCATCATATGAAGTGTTGATTCCTGCTCTTTTTTCTGCCTGAATATGATAGTTGCTGCCACAACCTCACTTGTGCATGATGCCATTCTTTGGTTTGTGATCCTTGAGCCTTTTTTTTATTCTTGTCCCACTCTATGCATATTTGTACCAAATTTGTTTAGTATGGAAGTTGTTTGCACCAATGTTTTGTTGGTTGTTATGCTTGATTGTCGAAAAAGACTGATGTAATGAAAATATTTCATTGGAATACATCGGCACTATCAGCCTATCAGCGATGAACTTTTGCATTGCATAAGGTTTATTGGCAATTGGGTTGTAAAAGAAGATACGATTATATATCATATATTACGCTTGTAGTCAATCTGAGTAAAGATCTGTTTCTCCAGGTACAATGATTGGTTGTGTGGAACTCAAGATTCTTGTTTTTTTTTCCCTATCAACTATCCATTCCCTCGGTAAAGATCACAATCTTAATAAGTGTCAACATTATTTTTAGTATCAATCTTATCAAGTTCATCTTTTGTCTTTGCTTGTTTTATCATGTGCAGGCGAGCTGCATTGGCAGAAGAGTTAGCTGTTTTGCGACAAGTAGATGAGTTTGCTTCAAAAGGACTCAGCCCTCCAAGACAGAAAAATGGTTTATCTAGGTCTGAAATTATACTTTTGCATGAAATTCTTTCAATTGCAAAAGGCGGTGAATATATGAGTTTAATTTGCATGTATTTACTATTTAGAGAGGTAACTTATTTATCGTCTGATCAGAGCGGCTTCAATGTCACCAAATGCAAGAATGGCAACAATTGCTTCACTTGAGAATATGCTAAGCATCTCGTTGAACTCTCTTGTTGCAATGACTTCACAACTATCAGAAGCAGAAGAAAGGGAGCTTGCATTCACTAGTCGGGGACGTTGGAACCAACTAAGGTCCATGGGGAATACAAAAAACTTGCTCCAGTACATGTTCAATTCTCTTGGAGATGCAAGGTGGTTCCCCCACCTGCTCTATACTATGTATAAGCTGCTTCTTACTTAATCCTGAATCTGAATCTGAATCCTCATTTATTGCATGGACCAAGTATTGTTTCACCAGTTTGTGAGATTCAAAAGAAATAAGTAGAATAGAAACGGAACCATTTGTATCAATTTTTTGTGAAGATCTCTATGGATTTTGATCTGTAATGAATTTCTTTTACAGTTTAATTTTTGGATAGCTTCTGAGAATACTATTATCCGAAGACCGTTCTTTAAGTTCCTTTTTCTTTTGTCGATAGGTGCCAATTGTGGGAAAAGGAAATTGAAGTCAAGGGAATGAAAGAGCAGCTGAAAGAACTTTTACACTTATTGCGGCAGAGTGGAATGAGAAAAAGGGAAGTCGAGAAGGAGCTCAAATTGAGAGAGCAAGATGCTGCTAATGGAATGGCCACCCACCCCCTGTAAGCTTTGATATGACTTTACTCATCTTTCGTCCTCTCCTTTGCTCTTTGTTCCAAAAGATGTAAACTTTTTCGCATTCCTTTCGGAAGACTTATCATTCTTTTCATATGATTCTGACGTTTTTCATATGGTTTCCATTGTCATCCACTCAAGTTGCATCATTGACCAAAACAATTGAGAAGAAGATCAAGGGAAAGTTTGACAAAAGTTGAAGAAGATCATAGAGATGCAAAAGCAAATTCTTGAATTGAGCAATGTCAGAGTTCCCGTTGATTTTGGATTGCTTGACAACGATGATGACAGTCATGACGATGACGGTGATGAGTCCATGGGTGATTTAGACGAAACCATCGTTGCAAGATGATTACCGCCTTTAGATGACATTTGTTTTAAGTTTTTTGTTTGGATGTTTTAGGTTTGTTGTTTGGACAGGTTTTAGTTTTTAAACTTGAACACTTTGATTGTATTAGGCTTTTGGCTAGGATTGTGTTAAGCTTTTTGTTTGGATTGTATTAAGTATTTCACTTAGATTGTGCTCAACGTTTTTGGCTTAGTTGGCTTGAAATAATAGCTTAAAGCAGATTGTGCATATAAATTGTTTGGTATCATTTCTATTTTGGCAGGGAGCTAGTAGCATATATACATTTTATGGTAAAAAAGAGTACCTAATAGCTACGGATTAGCTACGGAAATAATTCTATTTTATATTATTTAAATGAATATTTCCGTAGCAAATTCGTAGCCAAATGTTAACTTAAATTTAAATATTCCGTAGCTAATCCGTAGCCAAATATTAACTTAAATTAAAATATTCCGTAGCTAATCCGTAGCAAATAAAATTTATTATTAAAAATTAAATAAATACCGCAAATTAAATTAACAATATTCCGTAGCAAATCCGTAGCTACTTAAATTTATTTTTAAAAAAATAAATAAATACCGTAGTTATTCCGTAGTTAAATTAAAAGTATTCCGTAGCAAATCCGTCGTTAGCATACCCATTTTAAGTGACCTGGGTGAAAGTTAACTACGGAATTTCCGTAGCCAAATAGCTACGTATTAATATTCCGTAGTTAATTTATTTTAGCGACGCGAATATCGCTACGGTTTATTTCCGTAGCAAATCCGTAGCTAATCGTGTATTAACTACGGAATCGACCGTAGCTAATAGGCGTTTTTCTTGTAGTGGATGTATGTGGTGCATTAAATATCAATGCAAATAGGTGGTTATCTATAATTTATATCCTGAAACATGACATGTTTTAAGTGTTGGAATTTACATTTCAACGGAAAGCGTTTATGTCATCCCATAAACTAAAGGTAAATATCATATTTCAAAGTTCGTTTGTTCTTATTCGTGAATGATCCTGTTAAAAAGGGATTCCGCATTTTACTTTCCACTGCACTTACTTTAGGAATCTGGATTTCTTTCTTTCAGTAGTATCAGAACCAATCACGAGTACCTAATCGTTCTTTTATGTTTTACATATTTTTTTGTAGACGTTTAATGCTTGACATATGATGTTTTATCTTTTTACAGCCTATAGGATTATGTTTAAGTGTTAAACTAGTCTTAAAACGAATTGTTTATTTGTGTTATTGTTTGTTTTATGTTTTCTGGAAAATGTTCTGTCAACCAGAAGGGGTTCTCCATCGATTGAACATGTTCTGGATAATGGGATTTTCTACTGTTTAGAATTCGGACGACCGGAGAGCCATCTCGATCGACCGAACCTAGTATGTTTTTGGCCGGTCGACCAGAAGTAGTTCTCGAGGTGGCCTTTTTTACACTGTTTGGTTACTTCCTTTGTCGCGGTCGACCGGGATATGGCCTTGGTCGACCACACAGAGGCAGGCAATGTATATATGTGTTTTATTATCATGATTGTCATGTTATTTGAGCATAGGGCATAGTAATTTTAGCCATGTGTTCAGAACCATAATAACTTATACATGAGATAAATATAAAAGTATAAGTATGAAAAGGAAACTTCGGACGAAAGACAT
This sequence comes from Vinca minor, assembly GCA_026122235.1. NCBI lineage: Eukaryota > Viridiplantae > Streptophyta > Magnoliopsida > Gentianales > Apocynaceae > Vinca > Vinca minor. The sequence goes on from JAOCZM010000217.1 coordinate 175,398, forward strand.
AAGACCTCGGTCGATCGAGAGTAGTCCGAGATAAGGACAGAAACTTTGACAAAAGTCCGGATATCGAAAGGGTATGTCGGTCGACCGCACGAGCTCCAGTCGATAGAGTTTTCCGCCCGGTTGACCACAATCCATAGCCAGTCAATTGGTCTGGACGACTGGCATCGGATCCGGTTGACCAAACCAGTCGATTGTGATTCAGAACAGTCATTTTTTCAAACTTATTTTGTGAAAGAAAATCCATTTTTGGCACTTTTAACATCCTCAACCTGAAACACTTATTTTAGACTCACTTTAACACTAAGAAATAATACTGAAACATAAAAATAACATGTCATAAAAATACCTCATCAGATCGTTCATATAGATATCGAAAATCGTGCTCCGAGCACCTTAACATGACATATCATAACTCGTAGCTTTCCAACACTATAACATGCAACAAATAATTCTACAATCAAGCTCAATCATCTGACAATAACGTTAACCAACTGTTAACAGCCCCAAATTACTATTACCCGTTTGGGATGGCATCGTACTTGTCATATCATATCATAATTGGTAAGGCATTGTAAGGGATATTTAAGGATATACTCATGTTATGTAATTGTTCATCCTCGTGAACTCCACAACATTGTTATTAACCCTAACGTTTTACTCCTGCAAGGGTCCGGGCCTCGTTGGGGACCGAAAGCGCTCCAAGGTACTTATACATATTAAATTCAGAATATATCCTATACAAGGTCATCAACAGACAAGAGCTAGATTGAGAATATGCATATGCTGACTCTAATGGAAATGCATCCAACAATTACACAACATCATACGCAAGAATTATGCAAGTATAATGATGGAAACAATGCAACATAATTCAGTTTGTTCATCCTACTTTTATTTAAGAAAAATGGGAAATCTCTCATACATTTTATAACTTGATAAATAACCTTTTCATGCATATTAGGATTGAAAAACAAGGACGAAATATCCATACCTAGAACATATAATTAGAAAATCAAAGGAAGAACGGTAAGTACAATTTCTAGTTTGCAAGGACAACTTTTGAGGGCAAGAACTCTGAATTGAACCTTTGTAATCTAATCTACACCATTCTTATTGTAGTTGTTGAATTCATTAAACGTTAGAAACAATAATGGAGTCGACCAGGCTTCGATTACTATGTCAATTGGTTTTTTTATATGAACCCTCGATTCTCCATATTTAGACGAATTTATTATTTTTTGTCGTTATAATTTTATTGTTCTTAAACGGGTCATGTTTGAATATTCAAGTCTAATCATTGAAATTTTTAATTTTTTAAGTTAGTCACCACTATAAAATAGTAAAGGCAATTCGTAAAGTTATAAGGGACAATACACTTTATCTGTAACCAATTTCAATAAAAGTCTAAACACGATAAAAGAAAAAAGAAGACCAAATAAGAAAAGTATGTGTATTCGGATCGACCCAATCTTTGCACAAAAAAAATATTTTTTCAATAAAAATAAATTTGTAACTATATAAAGCTGGCCATTGTTACAAAGTAGCATAGACAAACCGGTTAGTATTGCCCTAGGACCATTAGCATATGTTGTACGTTTTATATCTTTTTGAGCATGTCTTTGAATAGTTAATTTTGCTTTTGAACATCAAATGTGTGATTTGATAGTAAAACTCATTAGCTTATGCAATTACTATTCTAACTGTCCCTAGTTTTATGTAATGTTCTTTACAATGAAATAAAACTAGTATGATGTTTGACTGATGAGTTTTTTAAATAAACGACCGGAGTAGTGTAAATTTTATTGATAGCACCTGTAGTTGAAAATTACAAGTATATGGCCGTAGTCTTATAATGTGACTAGGCAAAAAATCAAAAAGCTATATGTCTAAGTGTTGGCATACCAAGCTTATCCAACCTGCAGTGTCCCATTTGTTAGTAGTGCCCTAGGACCATTAGCACATGTTGTGCGTTTTATTATCTTTTGAGCATGTAATTGAATAGTTAATTTTGCTTTTGATTATCAAATGTGTGATTTGATAGTAAAACTCATTAGCTTATGTAATTACTATTCTAGAAGTCCCTAGTTTTATGTAATGCTTAATTACTATGAAATAAAACTAGTATGATTGTTGATTGATGATCTTGTTTTACTGATCATGTGTAATAAATACAAATCATATCATAGATGCAATATATAGGGATACATTGTATTGGACGTGATCCGTCAGAGAAGTAATACTCCATGGTCTTAAGTCATAAGTATTACTTCCTCAATACTATTTTAGAATCCTTAGACCTTATGTCTTCATTGATTCTAGTATGAATGGAGCCACGTTTTGACTCAGTCGGACGTTACTTGTAACAGAGTAATCAATACGACTGATGATCGGATGTATTGTCCTATCATAGCTTGAATGTGAGAGACATTGTAAGGAATTTGTCCCTCTCTATTATTAGAGAGAGATATCCATGGGCCCCTCCATAGGGAAAGACTGTCTAAATGCATGGCCGTGCTCAAATGTATTTGATAAAGTGGTTATCAGATACTATTTGTTGGAACAGTCTACCTAGAGATCGAGCATAAATATAATTAAGTTTAATAAGGGTGACGACTACCATGCCTTATGCTTAATTAGGATATCGCGAGACAAAGGGATTAAATAGTGGATTGATATTTGGTTCCGTTGTATATTCATTCACTTTGGGTAGTCACAATGTCCTGCTAGGGACCGCTTGTGATTTATGAACTCACACTACTACTAAGTGTGTTTTCATTGCCATTGTGATATGAACCTACAAGGTCACACGCATAGACGAGCTAACGAGTTTCATGTCCAGATTCAATGAATCCAGAAAGTGTCTTGTTTCATTTTATCTGACATTTGTCTTTCTGAAAATAATAAAGTGTTTATTATTCGAATTAGAGATAGGGGCAATTTTTGCATTTTACCTACAGCTGGGATTACGTGGGAGTTGTTATCCGATAAGGACTCCCACTACCAGCGAAAGTCTAGGGATCGTGGGATTCTGAGACTCCCACTGCCGAGAGAAGTTGAGTAGAGGTGTGAGTTGTTCTAGTAACAAACTCTCACACTCTATATAACATCTCTTAGCCGAAACCTAGAAGGCTAATGCTTTTTCAGCCGAAATACCTGAGTATCCAGAAAAGAGTTTTCTGCCTCTCCCTTTTCTCTCTGATTCCCGAAACCCAGAGAGACGAAGAGCTAGCAATCGCTGCCCGTTTCGTCGCGTGGATACCGGTAGAGGGACATTCCGCAAAGGGAATTCCGTTGGTGGCAAGATTAGCATCCAAGAAACGTCATCCTCCATTCAAGAAGTAGCTTCTTGAATCCAAGAAACGTAAGTTCTTTATTGCTGTTTTCGAATTGTTTCATATGAGCGGATCCTTCAGGGGAGGATCCATGGGTGTTTGGAACGAGTTTTCGCCCATGAATCCCTTCACCATTACCTACCGAGAAAGTTCACTTAGAATAACATATCTATGTATCGTTCTATGTTCACATGCCTCATTTGCTAATCCATCCGCCACGGTGTTTGCTTCCCTATATATATGAACAACAATATTTCCATTCAATAATCGCAGTATCCTGTGAAATAAAGTATCCAACTTCCAATTTGTCATTGATCCTCGAACAATCGCATCGCATAGTACCTTGGAATCTGATTGTATCAACAATTTGTGGAAACCCATGCCCTCCACCATCTATATTCCGAGTACCATAGCCTCCACTTCCGCCTCCATATTTTTCAATTTGTCTCCCAAGTAATGATGAAAGGTTACAATAAACTCACCGCATCGTTTTCTCAAAACTCCACCCGCACCGGATATACCAGGATTCCCCCTAGCTGCACCATCTACATTCAAAATCACCTCCTCCGAACCGCCCTATCACAGCCACTGAACCACTTGCATCGACTCCGAGCAGTCCACGGCGGTACTCGCTTACTTAGGAACGCCTCATACAACCCTCCAACAATAATTATAGGCCTAACATAATTCTCCCATTCCCCCAAAATACCCCTGTCATCAGCCTTAATCCCATCATAGTAGAGCCTGCAACGAGCACGCCATAACACCCAACATACTCCCGAAACCACAACAGTATGTATATCTCGCCAATACCCTTTCCCAACACCCCATAGCATTTTAATTAACGTCAACGGGTCAGGTTTATGCAAAATAGACCATTGAATTCCCACCAACCCACAGACATTGTGCCGTAAAAATTGTGCAACAGAACATTCCAAAAATACATACCAAAAACTATCTTTACCATTTTCACACAAACAATGTGATGCCAAGGATACACCCCATTTTTGTCTAAATGAATCAAATTCAAAAAAACAATTAAGAAACCACCACATAAAAATGCTCAATGTGAAGGTCCCTTAATGAATAATGACCCAATCCATTTTGTCCAACATCCATACATATTTGCTCCCAAGACATCCAATGACGTTTATAGCCATGCTCTGATTGCCCCAACAGAAAATTAGCCATTAATCTCTCTATATCATCCAAAACTTTCTTTGGAGGATTTTCCGAGGCTAAAATATAAATGGTTATAGAGATTAACACGTGCCGAACAAGTATCAAACGTCCCACGAAATCGAGTAGTTTTTGCTGCCACCCTTCCATTATTTCGGCTATCTTGTCTACCATTGGCGCAAAATATGACACTTTGGGGCAGCCAATGTAAAGAGGACAACCTAAATATATGAATGGAAGTGCACCCTGCTGAAATCCCGTGACATAACAGATCATACTCACTTGGCTAAGCACTGATTGAGCCGAAATGTAGAACAAACTTTTTGTTGCATTAATTTTTTGCCCCGACGATGCCTCATAAGCATGTATAAACCGCATAAGATTTTCTACTCCCCTTTTACCTCCATTCATAAATATCACTACATCATCCGCATATGCAAGGTGAGAGACCACAAGACCCGTGCCCGGAATAGTGAATGGGTCAAGCGATCTAATACCCATCATGTGATTTAGTCATCTGGAAAAAACTTCAGCTGCCAATATGAAGAGAAGGGGTGACATTGGATCCCCCTTCTTTTCTCCCCTGCCTGATTTAAAGAACCCATATGGACTTCCATTCACAAGCACAGAAAACCAATTATGTTCAAGTAGATTTCAGACCATGTGGATGAAATGTGGGCCAAATCCGAACTTCCGCAATACTTCTATCAAAAACACGTGGATATCCTATCAAAGGCCTTCATCATATCCATCTTCGCAATCATATTACCTCCTCGTACTTTTTTTGTTTAAAGACCCCACCATATCAGATGCCAAAAGAATATTATCCATAATTACCCTTCCACTTACAAATCCAGATTGGTTAGGACTGATAAGAGATGGTAGCAACTTCGTAAGTCGATTAGCAAGGACTTTTTAAATGATTTTGCTAGAGAAGTTACACAAAGATATTGGCCGAAACTAGGGAAATTTTTTTTGGCCAATCTACCTTCGGAATTAACACCAAGTAAGCACTAGCCATAGCTTTAGGTAGAGAGAGACCAGCCCAAAAATCACATACATACTGCACTACATCCTCACAAATAATGTCCCGGCAGACCTGGAAAAAAGCCACGTAAAATCGTCCGGGCCTGGTGCACTCGTCGGACTTAAATCGAAAACAGCCAGCTTAATTTCTGCCACACTGGGAAGGCGGCTCAACAATCTGTTTGAGTCATCCGAGACTAACTATGGAATATAAGAAATCATCTGAGGATCCATTGTATGATTACGCTCGCGGCTCCGCAACGTGGTGAAAAAATCCACCCCTGCTAAACCAATCTCCCCCATGTCACTAAGCGTTCGACCATTGACATCATCAGTTTGAGCAATATGCATTCTCTTCTATTTGTTCCTGCAATATGAATGAAAATATTGTGTGTTAGCATCACCCTCAGTTATCCACTTTATTCTTGATTTTTGGCGGAAAAAAATAGCTTCGTGATCTAAAGCCACCAAAAGCTTGTCTTTCGCCTCATTCAGGGCTGCCAAATTCTCCATACTAGGGCTCATATCATACAACGCCTCTAGACCTGCTACATCTTCCGTTGCCACCCAAAAATTAGTAGTTATGTTTCCAAATGTTTCTCGATTCCAAGTGCTCAACCTTGCTTTCAATCTCTTGAGTTTACCATGAAGTTTATACATTCCCGAATTGTGTATTTCCACCCTCCAACTTTCCTTAACAACATCAAGAAAACCTCTATGTTTAATCCACTTGTCTTGGAATCGAAATGCCGATCCCCGCCTTCCTTCAGTTTGCCAAATATCTACTAGCAAAGAGCAATGATCCGAAACAGTTCGAGGTTGGTGTTGTACCTGAGTTCGCTGAAACAACATATTCCATTTAGTATTCACAAGTACTCTGTCTAGCCTTCTTTGTAATGGCGGAATCCCTCCCCGACTCCACATATATAGGCTGCCCAAACTTGGAACTTCCAGAAAACCACAATCATTGACCATTTCCGCAAACTCTGTAACAGGGAGCATTGTCGGGATGGAACATTGACTCTCATCTAGCCTCAATACCACATTAAAATCTCCTCCAATCATCCATGGATGGTCAAACTATACATGAAAAGAACGCAATTCATCCCACAACTCTCTCATCTGCACATACAAACATTTGGCATATATAAATGAGCAAAAAACCGGGACACTAGAAAAAGAGTCAATCCAGACATGAACCACCGTTCCATGTCGCCTACCACATTCACATCCAACATACCATCCCACATCAACCATATTTTAATCATATTCATTTCATCTAATCCTATCATAGGTTCTAAAATGATCATAAAATTTAACATATGCATAGATTTTACTTGGAGAATACAAGCAATAGTTCGCTCATTAGCAATTTCCCTAACATTCCAAATTAACCAATTCATCATCAAAATTATCTGAAACGCATAAAAGTAGCCCATACCAGACTATTGATTTGAAACGCTCTTTTGGGCCAATCGTGGTGATCGCAGCAAGGGCGCCGTTTTGTTTCGCTGATCACTAGGTACATCAGCTTCACTCTGTAATCCTGGAAGTGTCAAGTTGAGCGAAGCAATGGCTATCTCCACTGGCAATGCAATATTGGACTGTTCAGCAACATCCCCTGTTTCTCTATTGTGCTCACTGCCACCAGCGGCTAGCTGGATCCCTGTCTCCAAATGCCCTGTGCTGAGAATTGTTACACTGTTGATATCACCAATCTGGACCACTGTCTCCATTTCCACAGTTTGTGGTACCGGCAATGGTTCCGATGCTGGTGTCACTGCCGTCGACGCCAACTGCAGCGGCTAAAACTCCGATTCCTCTATCATTGCTGCCACAACTTCTTGCGACCGGTCCTCCTTCCCCAAATCAACCATCGCAATTGCATTTTTCCTCAATAATTGTAAGGCTGTGGGTGTGACCCCTTCCTTTCTGAGAAGACCCTCATTGTGTCTTGAACCGTCTCCTCCGTGGAGCTACCCACTTTAATGTCATCGGTGCTAACCCCGATTTTAATTTTACCTGTATCTTCTTTAATTGGAGCAATTTACAAAGGCCCAGGGACGATTTTGATCTTATTGTAAAGTGAATCCGCAGCCCCAACAACGATTTCCCCCAATTCAACCTACACCGATTTAGGGTGTTCGTTTTCAATCCCAGGCGCTACCACCTTCTCCACCGCCTCCCGTGACTAGATGGATCTGCTACCCTCTTCCCTATAGCCTTCCATTTCTCTCATAATTTTTCAGCGGGCGTAACAACCGTACCCAATTTCAATGTTTTTTAGTAACAACACTCCTAGGTTGTTTCTCCACCGTTTTTTGTTTGCCTTTATCAATCTTTTTTGGAGACGCCTCCCTTACCACATTTAACAACTAACATTTACCATTCTCATGACCAATCCTCATACAGACAGTACAATACTCCGGAAGTTCATCATATGTAATCAGTTGCCAAAAACTTTTCCCATATTTTTCATGTGTAATCCAAATGCTATCCGGAAATTCACCCAACAAATCTACTTCAACACATACCTTTGCTACGCTCGGTCTCGTTACATTTGCGGTAGGCGCATCCAACGTCAAAGGTCGTCCCACAACTTTTGCCAAAGAGAATAATTTTGCCTTATTAAAGAGATGAATTGGAAGTCCCTCAAATCCAATCCAAACTGGTACAACAGAGTAGTGCCCTAGGACCATTAGCACATGTTGTGCGTTCTGTTATCTTTTGAGCATGTAATTGAATAGTTAATTATGCTTTTGATTATCAAATGTGTGATTTGATAGTAAAACTCATTAGCTTATGTAATTACTATTCTAGAAGTCCCTAGTTTTATGTAATGCTTATTTACTATGAAATAAAACTAGTATGATTGTTGATTGATGATCTTGTTTTACTGATCATGTGTAATGGATACAAATCACATCATAGATGCAATATATAGGGATACATTGTATTGGACGTGATCCGTTTGAGAAGTAATACTTCATGGTCTTAAGTCATAAGTATTACTTCGTCAATACTATTTTAGAATCCTTAGACCTTATGTCTTCATTGATTCTAGTATGAATGGAGCCACGTTTTGACTCGATCGGACGTTACTTGTAACGAGTAATCAATACGATCGATGATCGGATGTGTGTCCTATCATAGCTTGAATGTGAGAGACATTGTAAGGAATTTGTCCCTCTCTATTATTGGGGAGAGATATCCATGGGCCCCTCGATAGGGAAAGACTGTTTAAATGCATGGCCGTGCTCAAATGTATTTGATAAAGTGGTTATCAAATCCTATTTGTCGAAACAGTCTACCTGGAGATCGAGCATAAACACAATTAAGCTTAATAAGGGTGACGACCACCATGCCTTATGCTTAATTAGGATATCGCGAGACAAAGGGATTAAATAGTGGATTGACAATAGGTTCAGTTGTAAATTCATTCACCTTGGGTAGTCATAATGTCCCGCTAGGGGGCCGCTTTGTGACTTATGAACTCACACTACTACTAAGTATGTTTTCATTGCCATTGTGATATGAACCTACTGAGGGTCACACGCATAGAGCGAGCTAACAAGCTTCATGTCTGATTCAATGAATCTAGAATGTGTCTAGGTTCATTGTATCCGACATTTGTTTTTTCCGAAAATAATAAAGTGTTTATTATTCGAATTAGAGATAAGGGCAATTTTGGTATTTAACTATAGTTGGGATTAAGTGGGAGTTGTTATCCGATAAAGACTCCCACTACCCGCAGAAGTCTAGGGGGACGTGGGAGTCGAGTCTCCCACAGCCGAGAGAAGTTGAGTAGACGTGGGAGTTGTCTGGGAACAAACTCCCACACTCTATATAACATCTCTTAGCCGAAACCCTAGGTTATAAGTGATTCGACCGAAATTAAACAAGGAACCCGAAATCGATTTGGATTTCTCGACCTCTCCCTTTTTCTCTCTAATTCCCGAATCTCGGAAAGACGAAGAGCTAGCAATCACTGCTTGTTTCGTCAGCGTGGATACTGGGTAGAGGGAAATTCGCAAAGAGGAATTCGTTGGTGAAAAGAAAACTTCCAAGAATCGTCATCCTCCATTCAAGAAGTAGCTTCTTGAATCCGAAAATTGTAAGTTTTACCGCTGTTTTCGATTCGTTTACGTATGAGCGGATCCTTCAGGGGAGGATCCATGGGTGTTTGGAACGAGTTTCCGCCCATGAATCCCTTCAGTGGTATCAGAGCCTTGCTCATACGATTCGAATTCGATATTGTTAATCACATCTTAACACATATCAAATTCGATTTGGTATGTGTATTTGTGAAAAACAGAAAAGATCGTTTCTTTTATGTTTCTGTGATTATAACGTATAAACTGAATTTCGGTTAATCTGATTACATGTTTCTGGATATCATGATATGCATAAACTGTTTTAATTTGATTAATATTGTATGAACTGATTAACCGTATGTCATTAATATTAAATACATAAACTGCTGTGAATTCGATTCTGTAAACTGCATAAACTGTTATGTTAATCTGAAATTAATTTGATTAAATTCTGTCATTAAGCATAAACTGTTTCTGTTAATCCGATTAACCATTATATAATCCGATTATGTATGTAAGGCGATTGTAGGGTAAATCCGATTATGTATGTAAGGCGATTGTAGGGTAAACCGCCGTCTGCATCGCCCCGATTCGTCGCTCCCCCCGAATTAAGACTTTGTGTATGATTTCATTGTGCTTTATGTGATATTAGCATGGTGAATAGCATGGCCTACTATACCCCTTGTTTTACATATTTTGATTGTAATTTTATAATACGACCTGCGAGTCGTTTTTTCAATGTTGTAAAATTGTAATCGCTTCATTAGATTAGCTTTCTTGCTTTACATTGAAGGTCGGGTATGCCCATGCAAATATGTAACAAGGCTGGAGGTACAAGATCGAAGACATTATCCATGAGATGGATTTTGACCTAGATTGACCCTTGACTCCCACGAGGCTCAGTGGGAGTCATTATAGGAATAGGCCATGCTATATCACATTTACTTTTTTCACTTCATAACTCGCGTGTGATGTTTATTTTATGTCCGGATGGATTTAATTTTGAGCGTCACATCAAATGGTTTTAATTAAGTCTTAAAGTGCCTACCATAACCTAAGCACTCCATGAGCTTGGATCATCATTATGTCCGGGTTGCTAAAGCAACGGATAAGTGGTTATCTAGGCAAGAGGAGATGGGAAAATAGTGATTTCCATATGCTTAGACATGGTTCGAGCTTAACTAGGCTATCAAAATAGTTTTGGGCCTAGGGCATAAAATGGGAAATAGTCGGGACATATAGATGTCAATCTCATTAGATGATTTTACTTTAATTGTGGGTGTTAAGCCAAAGCTTTCCTATAACTATTGTAAAATGTTTTTTCCCCACTATTATCAAGTGTTGAAATTGTGGAAAATGTTTTTGCTCAAAAACTAATAACTTTGCAATTAACTTAATGTAGATAAATGGCAACCAATTCATCACACAATTCATCGCGATCCGTCCTTGAGAAGGAAAAAAGCGAGCGGGACCAATTTCCTTGATTGGGTCCGCAACTTAAGGATTGTCCTTAAGCGGGGAAAGAAAGTCATGACGTTCTTGATACGGACATTCATGAACAACACGCTAATAACGCCCCTAGAGCTGAAAGAGATACTTGGAAGAAGCATTTCGATGACTCTAACGATGTGACTTGTCTTATGTTAGTCACAATGAGCCCTCGACCTTCAAAAAAGCGGTTTGAGGAGTTGAGGCTTTCCGGATGATGGGCCAGCTCAAGGAAATGTTCCAAGAGCAAGCTCGTCATGAAAGATTCCTCACAACTAAGGCGTTAAATAGTTGCGAAAATGGCCCCAGGAACCTGCAGTCGATGCACATGTTCTTAAGATGAAGCGGCTATTTTGACTAACTTGAGAAGCTTGGAGCTCCCGTAAGTCATGACATGGCCACGGATATGATCTTGGGCTCACTCCCACCGGAGTATGACCAATTCATTATGAACTTCAACATGCATGACATGGAGAAGACCACACATGAAATACACGGGATGCTCAAGCGGTGAACCCGAACATTAAGAAGACCCCCGAAGTCTTAATGGTTCAAAAAGGGAATTTCAAGAAGAAAGGCAAGGGAAAGCCCATGGCCAAGAGAGGCAAAGGCAAAGGCAATGACAAGCCCAAGCCCCAGCCCAAAGCCAAGGCACCAAAGGAGGGAGTTTGCTTCCATTGTGGCGAACCAGGCCATTGGAAACGGAATTGCAAACTCTATTTGGAAGAGAAGAAAAAGGGAAAGGCCAGTTTGACTGTCTCTCCATGTATTTATGTTATAGAAATTAACATGTCTGCTCCTACTTCATGGGTATTAGATACCGGTTGTGGATCTCACATTTGTGCAAATGTGCAGGGGTTCAAAAGGAGTAGATCATCGGCAAAAGGAGAAGTGGACCTCAGAGTAGCCAACGGAGCAAGAGTTGTTGCTGTAGCTACGGGGACATTTAATTTAGTTTTGCCAAGTGGCCTTATCATAGAACTAGATAATTGTTTGTATGTTCCAACTTTGAGTAGGAATATTATTTCAATTTCTTGTTTGGATATTGAAGGTTTTAAATTAAGTATTATGAATAAAATTTGCACCATTCATAAAGATCATATCTTTTATGGAGATGCCTCTTTGATGAATGGGCTTTATATTCTTAACCTCGATGATTCCATTAAAAGGCCCATCTATAACATTAATACTAAAAGGTTTAAATCAAATGACTTAAACCAAACCTACTTTTAGCATTCGTCGTTTGGGCCACATAAACGAGAACGCATATCAAAACTCCATACGAGATGGAATTTTAACATCATTTGACTTAGAGTCTTATGAGACGTGTGAATCTTGCTTGTTAGGGCAAAAATGACTAAAGCTCCCTTTACTTGGACAAAGTGAGAGAGCTTCCGATTTGTTGGGCCTCATACATACGGATGTTTGTGGACCAATGAACACAAGTGCTAGAGGAGGGTTTCGGTACTTCATCACATTCACGAGATGATTTCGGTAGATATGGCTACGTCTATCTAATGAAACATAAATCGAATCTTTTGGAAGATTCAAAGAATTTCAAAATGAAGTACGTAATCAACTTGGTAAAAGTATTAAGATACTTCGATCGGATCGAGGTGGAGAATACCTTAACCAAGAGTTTGACGAACATCTTAGTGGTTGTGGAATTGTTTCACAATTAACTCCTCTGGCACACCACAATGGAATGGTGTGTCGAACGGAGGAATTGCACCTTATTAGATATGGTTCGATCTATGATGAGTCAAACAAGTCTTCCAATTTCCTTTTGGGGGCTACGCCCTAGAAACTGCCGCATTTATATTAAACAGTAGTACCTTCTAAAGCGGTTCGAAAAACTCCATATGAGATGTGGGATCGGGAAACGACCTAGTTTGTCATTTCTCAAAATTTGGGGATGCGAGGCGTATGTAAAACGCTTGTTATCCGATAAACTCGCCCCTAAATCGACAAATGTTTGTTTGTGGGATATCCTAAAGAAACTAAAGGATATTACTTCTATCTTCCATCGAAGAACAAAGTGTTTGTTGCTCGTAATGGTGTATTCCTTGAAAGGGAATTTATTTCCAAAGAGGATAGTGGGAGTAAGATCCATCTTGAGGAAATTCAAGATCCCCCAAACAACATCCCGAACCAACTTTAGAAGTTCAAGCAAGCTCACGTGCTGATCATCGAGCTTCAATCTTTGACACAAGGCCCAAGGAGGTCGAGTAGGGGTACATCAACAGACTGATAGATATGGATTTCTGGATCGATGATCATCGAGGTTGAACCGATTGATCAAGATGAACCCACTACCTACAAAGAGGCAATTCGTAGTTCGAGTCGGATAAGTGGCTAGAAGCTATGAAGTCCGAGATGCAATCCATGTACGACAACCGAGTATGGACTTTGGTTGACCCACCCGAAGGGTGTAAGGTCATTGATAACAAATGGTGTTATAAAAAAGAAGACCGACATGGATGGTAATGTACACACTTTTTAAATCGCGACTAGTAGTTAAAGGTTATAGACAAGTTCATGGTATTGACTATGACGAAACCTTTTCCCCCTGTCGTGATGATAAAGTCAATTAGGATTTTACTTGCCATAGCCACATATTATGACTATGAGATATGGCAAATGGATGTTAAGACTGCGTTTCTTAACGAAACCTTCTCGAGGATGTGTATATGACACAACCGAGAGGGGTTTGTTGATCCAACAAATCCTAGCAAAGTGTGTAAGCTTCAAAGGTCCATTTATGGATTGAAGCAAGCATCTCGAAGTCTGGAATCGTCGCTTTGATGAACGTATTAAAGAATTCGGTTTCATCAAAAACGAAGACGAGCCTTGTGTTTATAAGAAAGTAAATCGATAATGCGGTAGTGTTCCTTGTGCTTTATGTGGACGACATCTTACCGATTGGAAATGACATCCCCACATTACAAAGCGTAAAAGCTTGGTTGGGGAAGTGCTTTTCCATGAAAGACTTAGGCGAGGCTACATACATTTTGGGTATTAGAATCTATAGAGATAGATCTAACAAAATGATTGGCTCTGAGCTGAGTGGATACATTGACAAGGTCATCGAAACGGTTCGGTTGCAAGACTCCAAAAAGGGATTCTTGCCCATGTCACATGGCGTCAAACTCAGCGAGAACTCAAGGACCTTCCACAAGGGAGGACCAAGAGCGCATGAGTAAGATCCCATATGCTTCGGCCATTGGGTCTATTATGTACGCCATGATATGCACTCGCCCTGGATGTCTCATTTGCTTTAAGTATGACTAGCGTATATCAATCGACCACTAGTGAGTCACATTGGATCTGCAGTCAAGAGCATTCTTAAGTACTTGAGAAGGACTAAAGATATGTTCTTAGTTTACTGGAGGTCGGGGAAATGAAGTCCGGTAGTAAATGGTTACACTGGGACGCAAGCTTCCGGGACCGACGTAGATGATTTTAGATCGCGATCTGGTTTTGTGTTTTGTTTGAATGGAGGTCTTGTGAGTGGAAGAGCTCAAAGCAAGAAACCGTGGGCCGACTCTACAACATGCTGAGTATCTAGCTGCATCCCAGGCAAACTAAAGAAGGCTGTTTGGATCGGGAAGTTTGTTGATGAACTAGGTGTCGTCCCCCTAGCATTGTGAACCCAGTGGACCTCTATTGTGATAGTACTGGTGCCATTTCACAAGCTAAGGAACCTAGATCTCACCAACGATCCAAACACATTCTCAGGGCGTTTCCATCCGATTAGAGAAATCATCGAAAGAGAGACGTTAGTATTTGCAAAGTACATACTGCAGCGACAACATTGCAGATCCATTGACCAAGCCACTCCCACGACCTAAACATGAGTGTCATACTAGGTCAATGGGATTGAGGATCATGTATGATTGGAACTAGGGCAAGTGGGAGATTGTTAGTAGTGCCCTAGGACCATTAGCACATGTTGTGCGTTACATTATCTTTTTGAGCATGTAATTGAATAGTTAATTATGCTTTTGATTATCAAATGTGTGATTTGATAGTAAAACTCATTAGCTTATGTAATTACTATTCTAGAAGTCCCTAGTTTTATGTAATGCTTATTTACTATGAAATAAAACTAGTATGATTGTTGATTGATGATCTTGTTTTACTCGATCATGTGTAATGGATACAAATCACATCATAGATGCAATATATAGGGATACATTGTATTGGGACGTGATCCGCTTTGAGAAGTAATACTTCATGGTCTTAAGTCATAAGTATTACTTCGTCAATACTATTTTAGAATCCTTAGACCTTATGTCTTCATTGATTCTAGTATGAATGGAGCCACGCTTTTGACTCGATCGGACGTTACTTGTAACAGAGTAATCAATACGACTGATGATCGGATGTAGTGTCCTATCATAGCTTGAATGTGAGAGACATTGTAAGGAATTTGTCCCTCTCTATTATTAGAGAGAGATATCCATGGGGCCCCTCGATAGGGAAAGACTGTTTAAATGCATGGCCGTGCTCAAATGTATTTGATAAAGTGGTTATCAAATCCTATTTGTCGAAACAGTCTACACTGGAGATCGAGCATAAACACAATTAAGCTTAATAAGGGTGACGACCACCATGCCTTATGCTTAATTAGGATATCGCGAGACAAAGGGATTAAATAGTGGATTGACAATAGGTTCCGTTGTAAATTCATTCACCTTGGGTAGTCACAATGTCCTGCTAGGGGCCGCTTGTGACTTATGAACTCACACTACTACTAAGTATGTTTTCATTGCCATTGTGATATGAACCTACAGGGTCACACGCATAGACGAGCTAACAAGCTTCATGTCCAGATTCAATGAATCTAGAATGTGTCTAGGTTCATTGTATCCCGACATTTGTTTTTTCCGAAAATAATAAAGTGTTTATTATTCGAATTAGAGATAAGGGGCAATTTTGGTATTTAACTATAGCTGGGATTAAGTGGGAGTTGTTATCCGATAAAGACTCCCACTACCAGCAGAAGTCTAGGGGACGTGGGAGTCAGAGTCTCCCACAGCCGAGAGAAGTTGAGTCGACGTGGGAGTTGTTCTGGGAACAAACTCCCACACTCTATATAACATCTCTTAGCCGAAACCCTAGGTTATAAGTGATTCAGCCGAAATTAAACAAGGAACCCGAAATCAGATTTCGGATTTCTCAGCCTCTCCCTTTTTCTCTCTAATTCCCGAATCTCAGAAAGACGAAGAGCTAGCAATCACTGCTTGTTTCGTCGCGTGGATACCGGTAGAGGGAAATTCCGCAAAAGGGAATTCCGTTGGTGAAAAGAAAACTTCCAAGAATCGTCATCCTCCATTCAAGAAGTAGCTTCTTGAATCCGAAAATTGTAAGTTTTACCGCTGTTTTCGATTCGTTTACGTATGAGCGGATTCTTCAGGGGAGGATCCATGGGTGTTTGGAACGAGTTTCCGCCCATGAATCCCTTCAGGTTCCTCATGAACATTGAAATCGTATGCCTATTTAAACACGAGCATATTCAATCCACATAAATTCCAACACCATTGCCTCCAAAACCTACAAAAAACCACCTCCAAATCAAATCGTATCAGCACATGTCGTGGATCCATCCATCTAATCCAAAAGTTTCCCTTGAATCCAACCCTATGAAAGGCTTTTCGCAGAGTTTCCATATTCGGGCTATACTTAAGGAATTTTCCTACCAGAGTGAATCTCCAATGGGAGATTAAATAATCATGTTCATTAGCAGATATAATGAGAGTGGGCCCTCCTTTAATGGTATCCAAAGGAGTAATCGGGAGAGACGTTTGAGCAGCATCCGGGCGCGTAGGAATATCCGTGAAAGATTTGTTTGGCCAAATTGCCGGAGGACCGGTAGCCCCAGTAGCTGGTTGGCCGGCTGCCATTGTTGGCCGAGCCCTAGAAGAGTCTATGGGTATTTTCAGAATAGTGTTTTATGAGCCATGATTATGGTTTACTGATCATGTGTAATGAATACAAATCGTATCATAGATCCAATATATTGGGATACATTGTATCGGACGTGATCCGTTAGAGGAGTAATACTTCATGGTTCTTTAGTCATAAGAATTACTTCCTCAATACTATTTTGAATCTTTACACCTTATGTATCCATTGTTTCCAGCATGAATGTAGCTACGTTTTGACTCAGTCGGACGTTACTTTTAATCAAGTAATCAATACGACTGATGATCGGATGTAGTATCCTATCATGGTAAGGAATTTTTCCCTCTCTTATTAGATAGAGATATCCATGGGCCCCTCGATATGGAAGACTGTTTAAATGCATGGCCGTGCTCAAATGTATTTAATAAAGTGGTTATTAAATACTGTTTGTTGGAACAGTCTACCTGGAGATCGAGCATAAATATAATTAAGCTATATAAAGGTGACAACTACCATGCCTTATGCTTAATTTGGATATCGCGAGACAAAGGGATTAAATAGTGGATTGATATTAGGTTCCACCACATATTCATTCACTATGGGTAGTTACAATGTCTTACTAGGGACCACTTGTGATTTACGAACATATACTACTACTAAGTGTGTTTTCATTGCCATTATGATATGAACCTACAGAGCCACATGCATAGATGAGTGAACGAGCTTCATGTCCATATTCAATGAATCTAGAATGTGTCTAGGTTCATTGTATCTGACATTTATTTCTCTGAGAATAATAAAATGGTATTATTCGAATTAGAGATTAAGGAGGGGCAATTTTAGTATTTGGTTAAAGCTGGGATTACGTGGGGTTATTATCCGATAAAGAGTCCCACTATTAGCAGAAGTTTAGACGACGTGGGACTTAACGACTCCCACTGCCGGAAGAGGTTGATAGGACGTGGGAGTTGTTCTTGGAACAAACTCTCACACCCCTATATAATCCTCTCATGGTCGAAACCCTAGTTAACTCTTGCTTGAGCCGCAATAAATAAAATACCCCGAAATTTGATTTCTTGATTTTCTGCCTCCTTTTCTCTTTGGATTCAAAAACTCAGAAAAACGAAGAGCTAGCACTTGTTGCTCGTTTCGTCTCGTGGATACCGGTAGGAAGTATTTCCGCAAGAGAGGACTTTGGTGGATGCAGCTAACCACCCGAAAAAATAGAATCTTTAGCCGAAAACGTAAGTCCTTTTTCGTATTCTTCGATTCCTATGGAACGAGCGGATCCTCCTGGGGAGGATTCATGGGTGTTTAGAACGAGTTTCTGCCCATAAATCCCATCAAGAACGTGATACCCGAAACATTTCTGCTTATGTGTGCTCATGTCGTGTATTTAATTTTGTGAATTATATGTCATAGCACGTGTTATGTGTTACATTTTGGGTATTTATGTTAAGGGGCGTATTTGATGAGTTGGAAAGTTAGGGGACTTGAGTGTGATTGCTACGAAGTTGGGGGATGGTTTGAAAGAGTTTTGAATGGGGTGTTATTGTTGGGATTTTGGAAAGGGAGCTACAACAGAAAATGGAAAGAAAAATGAAAGGGAGAGCAAAAGAGAAAAATAGAAAGGCCTGCATATTGAAAGTTGTGTGGTTTTCCTGACATTTGATATAGTAATTGGTGTCGGACTTGAGTTATTATAGATGCGTTAGACAAAGGGCTGAAAAATCCACGTCCTAGTGTTGATGGATTAGTGTTTGGAGTTTTGTGCGGAGAGTAATTTAAGTTTGAAGTTGTTGTTCTTCTAGGTTGGCAGAACTTAGTGCTGTGAGGTTTTCCCTATAATAGAGATAACAAACGATGTCGGATTCGAGTGACTTTTAGTGCCTTTTGAAGAGGCTTGAAAAGGCTATGTCTGGGCGGTGACAGATTGGGGTTTCGAGTTTGTAGAAGAGACTTATGGACGTTGAAGTAGGCCGAAAATTCCAGCGTTTTGATGTGCTTATGTTTTTGAAGTATTAGTTTAAACAACTAAGGTAAGTATCCTTCACCTTTGATTTTCTATCCTAAAAGAGCATGAATTTCCATTTTACTGAAATTATTGAAATGCTTTGGTAATGGATTCATTTCATGTTTCATTGCATCAAATTGAATGAAGTGTTGAAATATATGCTCTGTATGAGTGTTCATTTTCTTCGAATTCCTGTGTTTATTACTTGGATAGATATGTTATGATTTGGTGATTTTATAAGCCTCAAAGTGTTCTTCCTTATGTCTATGAATGAAAGTAAAGAATGATATCTCTGATAGTATGTGAAGTGATCAACCATTTAACAATTGCCAACGAGGCTACTAAACTGTATGTGCATACAATTGACGCTAGTAAAGTGTATGCATATGTGAACCGGTTGTTTAGTACAATCGAGGTTACTAAACACCCATGAGTCCTTCCCTGGAGGATCCGCTCATACCATAGGAATCGAAAACCAGCGAAAAATTACTTACATTTTTCGGCTAAAGATTCTGTCTTTCGGATGTGTGCTGCTGCCACCAGAGTCCACCCTTGTGGAATTACTCCTTACCGGTATCCACGCAACAAAACGAGCAGCGAGTGCTAGCTCTTCGTTTTTATGAGTTTGGGAATCTAGAGAGAAAAGGAGGCCGAAAACAAGAAATCTGATTTCCAAGTCTTTGGTATTTTTGCGGCTCAAAACATTTGTACCAGGGTTTCGGTCAAGAGAAGTTTATATAGGGTGTGAGAGTGTGTTCAGAACAACTCCCACGTCCTATCAACCTCTTCTGGCAGTGGGAGTCTTTAACTCACACGTCCTCTAAACTTCTGCTAGTAGTAGGAGTCTTTATCGGAAAATGACTCCCTACGTAATCCCAGCTATAACTATATGCCGAAAATGCCCCTTGCTCATCTCTAATTCGAATAATAACATTTTATTATTCTTAAAAAAATAAATGTCAGATATAACGAACCTAGACTCATTCTATATTCATTGAATCTGGACATAAAGCTCGTTAATTCGTCTATGCGTGTGACCCTGTAGGTTCATATCACAGTGGTAATGAAAACACACTTAGTAGTAGTGTGTGTTCATAAATCACAAGCGGTCCCTCAAAGTGAATGAATTTACGGTGTAACCTAATATCAATCCACTATTTAATCCCTTTGTCTCGAGATATCCTAATTAAGCATAAGGCATGGTAGGCGTCACCCTTATAAAGCTTAATTATATTTATGCTCGATCTCCAGGTAGACTGTTCCAACAAACAATATTTAATAACCACTTTATTAAATACATTTGAGCACGACCATGCATTTAAACAGTCTTTCCCTATCGAGGGGCCCATGGATATCTCTCTCTAATAAGAGAGGGACAAATTCCTTACAATGCCTTTCACATTCAAGCCATGATAGGACACTACATCCGATCAACTGTCGTATTGATTACTCGATTAAAAGTAACACCCGACTGAGTGAAAACGTGGCTCCATTCTTGCTAGAATCAATGGAGTCATAAGGTTTAAGGATTCCAAAATAGTATTGAAGAAGTAATACTTCTCTAACGGATCACGTCCAATACAATGTATCCCAATATATTTCATCTATGATATGATTTGTATCCATTACACATAATCATCAATCATGCTTTGGAATTGGATTCATTTCATGTTTTATTGCATCAAAATTGGATAAAGTGCTGAAATATATGCTTTGTATGAGTGTTCATTTTCTTCGAATTCCTGTGTTTATTACTTGGATAGATATGTTATGATTTGGTATTTTATAAGTCTCAAAGTGTTCTTCCATATGTGTATGAATGAAAGTAAAGAATGATATCTCTGATAGTATGTGAAGTGATCAACCATTTGCCAAGTGCGAGCTAGGCTACTAAACTGTATGTGCATATGAACCAGTTGTGTAGTACAATTGACGCTAGTAAAGTGTATGTATATGTGAACCGGTTGTTTAGTACAATCGAGGTTACTAAATTGTTAAACTTTTTCCCTCGTGCAAGCGATGCTACTAAAGTGTATATGTATATGAACTGGTTGTTTAGTACAATCAAAGTTACTAAAGTGTTTAACCGGTTGCCTAGCGTAATCTAGGTTACGAAAGTGTATGTGTATGTGAACCAGTTGTTTAGTACAATTGAGGTTACTAAAGTGTTTAACCGTTTGCCTTGTACCAGCGATGCTACTATAGTGTATAGGTATATGAATCGGTTGTTAGTGCAATCGAGGTTACTAAAGTGTTTAACCGTTTGTTTTGTTCAAGCGAGGCCACTAAAGTGTATGTGTATGTGAACTGGTTTGTCTAGTACAATCAAGGTTACTAAAGTGAATGTGTATAAGGTTTAAAGATATGTGTGACCTTTTTCTTATTTTGATATAGAGATTGGATTGCATAATTGAACTCGGATAAGTGTGAAGTGGAGTATTGGATATGTGTGAGTGTATTGGCATTGTATGTTTGATGCTATATGAATGTGAAAGTTAATGAATCTTTGTAATTTTGGGGTTGAAAAAAGGGGATTTCAGAAATAATTTTTTCCTTTGTTAATTTGTACATGAAAAGGCTTTTTTTAATCGCGAACGGTTGGTTCAGTTGACCGCAGCCTTTCCAGTCGCCCGAATCAAACTACTGGGGTTTTAAAGAGGATTGAAATTTTATTTTAGTCGACCGAGGTGTTTTGTCTATTGTCGGGATAGTTGGCTAAATCTTTTGTGTTGACCTTGAGCCTGGTCGACCGGAGCCTTTTCCTTAGACCGGACCTATGTTTTGTCAATTGTTCTGTTTTTCGTTCTGACTTTTGTTCTTTGTTTTCTTTAATCTATCATCTTACTATCTAATGTCTTTGCAAGTTATTTTGTTCCAGTTCTGTGCAAATTCTTTGGGTTTGGGAAACATATGTCGAGTCATATTTGATGCCTCATCCAAATGGAGACCGATGCTTACTGGGCTAGTTAGCTTTCCCCTTTTTTCCCTTTTTGCAAATGAATGCGCCGAAGGTACCATAGATGACACCTTTGAGGAAGAGTATGAAGATGATTTAGTTTGAACACATATGTAATACAATGTATATAATTTCCATTTTGATATTTGTTCAACACTTTACTTTTATGATGTAAGAACTTACAGATTATATAACTTTCCCTTTAAGTTATTTATGTATTGAAGAAATTTCCTTTTATATTATTTGGGTTCGGTGTCTCATCAGTGAATGAGGCAATACCATGTCATCTCCAGGTTGCGGGGTGCTACATAAGTGGTATCAGAGCATGTCAAACCAATAAACTTAAACAAGTGGTTAGATATTTTTTTAAAGGTAATTTATTGATAAAGGACTCGAATGATGTTCATAGGTTCCTTACATTATATAGTACTACGTATTCTAATACATGGTGTGCCCGCCCTATCTAAATTACATAGACCCCGAATTTCAGGAGGTAGAGTCACAAACGAATGAAATGTAAAAGACAACTTTGTGTCACAAGCAAGATTCGCGAGAGTATCCGCGACCTTGTTAACTTCGCGGTATACATGTGTTACCATAGCAGCCCTGATCCTTGCTAGAACCTATTGGAAAAATGTATCAAGAGACCATGAGTTTATTGAGCGCTTGGCGAATGTATTTGAGGTGAATGTTGAGTCAGTTTTAACGGTGATGGATGTGTATCCCTATGAATGAGCCAAGGACAGCCCCTGAGGAGAGCTTGTAGTTCGGCTCTTATGTTTGTCAAATCATCACCAATATATGATGCGAAAGACGATAGAAAACGACCATCAACAAAACGTAACACTCCACTAATACTCGCTATGCCATGATTACCTCTTGAGGGCCCATTAATATTGAGAATTATTTGATCAAAATCAGTACCCTTCCATTTCAATTCAATCGTCCACCTATAAGCATTGTTACCTCTGCCAGACCCATTCCAAATGTTCCTCGGCTTTAGGCTGTCACGCAATTGCATAAAGAGCCCTTGAGCCGTTGAAGTTATACCCTCGTAAACAAAGAGGCACCTCGCTTTCCATAAACCAAACAAACATAGCAAGAGATTCCCACCCTCATGGAATGAGTTTATGTAGTTCCATTATTCCAATTTCCGGAAGCATCTCCATACAACAATCAGGAATCTATCCACATAGTCGATTTTTAGCCCAACCATTAATGTCGCAGTAGTCTCAAATCACTGAATGGTGTAACTCTTGTGACGGTGAAGAAATAACCTTGTCAAAACTACCTTGAAGAGCAAAGTTCTCATAGTATATGCTAGAATCCCAATGCCGAACCAGAATCCCCATAAAGCTCTTGGCTTCTTCCTTAATAGCCATCATACGCCGCCAGGTTGGGGAGCAGCCCAATACTATGTGACTCTTCTTAACATGAACAATATGATTACAATATTTTCTAGTAAGGAAAAGAGACCGCACAGTTTTCACCGAGCAAAATCTCCACCAAATTTTATAAGAGAAAGCAAGGTAAAAAAGTGACAATGAGACCACCCCTAAGTGGTTGCATTCCAGATCTCTACCCAATCTCTTCAATTACATCCATCGCTTACGGTCGTGAACCTCTACTTTCACCCGTAGAAATCGAGAGAACATCCAGGAGATCCAAAGTCATCAAGCCAAGAACATGGTAGATCAAAATCATCCGCCCCATGCTGAGAAGTTTATACTGCTATCCCTCAATACATGCCGAGATTGCATCAACCAAACCATGATAGTATTGTACCTTTGCTCGCCCTAGGAAACGTGGGCAGCCAAGATACTTCAACGCATAATATGAGCTCTTGTTCACATTGATTCTCCGACCCTGTGTTGGCTAATATTGTTTAAAGAAGACCATAAGTCGTTCCAAGCTTTTCTTGCGGCCATTTGTAAATATTATAATGTCATCCACAAAAGATAAATGTGAGACCACGGTAGGCTTCCATAGAACATGATAAGAAGAAACTCTTCCCCAACTACATAATGCATTTAATCCTTGCGAGAGCACCTCCGCTGCCGGTATAAACATAATGGGCGATAATGAATCACCTTGCTTGACTCCCCTTGTAGCATTGCAATAGCCATTTATAAAGACCGAAAACAAATTGGACTTCAGAGAATTATGAACCAAATTTACAAATTGACATCCAAAACCAAACCGCTTGAAAACATCCAACAAAAAAGTATGTGAAACCAGATCAAACGCTTTCATCATATCCAATTTTATAATAAGATTTCCCCCACGTGCTGACACATTGATCGAGTGAACCAATTACTTCGACAATAAGACATTGTCTGTTATAGATCAACCTTTCACGAAGCCTGTTTGATTAGGACTTACTAATCTTGGGAGAATTTCCAGCAACCGCAATGCCATAACCTTGGAAGTAATTTTGTGAGAAAATTGCAAAGAGATATAGGAAAAAACTCACTGAAGTGCGTTGGGCTTGAGACTTTGGGAAAAAATATAATGAGGGTGCTTTCCATGGCCATCGGAATTGGAAAACCGGCCCAAATCACAAACCGCTTGCAAAAGTCTTGAAAAAAATGCCCTGAGAAGCCATCCGGACCTAAAGTACTCTATTTATCCAATGCAAAACACCGCTGCCCAGACCTCCATCAGGGTTGGTAGAGATGATAACATGATACTAAAAAAGGGATTGTATCTGGCAAATGTGATGAGGGGTAGGATCAACTTTGTATAGTGCCTCATAATACCGAACTACTTCTTCCCCTATATCCTTCTCGCTTGTCAGCCAATCCTCTGTACTATTTTGCAAACAAGAGATAAACATTCTCCTCCTCTTCTTTTTGCACATAGTGTGAAAGTACTTGGCGTGTTCACCTCCCCTTCCTTCATCCACTTAATGCGTGATTTTTTTCCTTCAAAAAGTATCCTCTGGCTCCAAATAAAACTTGTAAGTCCCTCTAGCCTCCTCCAAAACATCCTCAAGAAGAGGGGTTGGGTCCGCATCAAATAACTCCTATGCACCTTTTACCTTACACTCAACTTGTTTCAGATGAGAATGCACAATACCAAACTTCTGGACATTCCAAGTTTTGATAGTTTGTTTTATTCTCTTTAACTTTCCCATCAAAGTCACCATTTCGTTACCCGAACAATGTCTTCCCGAACATTCAGCGACCACCTCTTTTAAAGTTTGACTCTTGGCCTACAAATTTTGATACCGAAACGGTTTAACTTTAGATATGGCATCTCATTTCAAGCTACACAAAAGAGGGAAATGATTTTGGAGTGTTCTATGTAAGTGTTCAATCTTTGTCACATCAAACATGTCCCCCCATTTAGCAAATATAACCACTAAATCCAAACGACGCAATAGAGGAGGAGTACTCCTACACCATGTATACAGCTATCTGTAAACGAAGAATCAAAAAGTCCACAATCACCTAAAGCATCAGCAAATTCCAACATAGGTAGAGTAACCGGAATTGAGCCTAAATTTTCCAAGGCATTCAACACCACATTGAAGTCTCCTACCACAAACCAAGGCACATCATGCAACCACCCCGCAAAATGTCTTAATTCATCCCACAAATCACTCATTGTGTATGAGTGCATTTGGCATAAACAAAAGAACAAAAGATAGTTTTCCAGCAAAATTATTGAGAGCGACTGTAATAACTTGTTCACTATCTTGGACCACTGAAATATCAAGATTTCCATCCCATAACAACCATATTTTCCCGGCTATGCTCACTTTTGGAGCCTTGGTTAGAATTTAAGTATGGAATGAACATAAGAAGGACTAGGTAGATAACTTATGATGTGATTCTCGGCTAGAGACTCTGAAATAGGACATATGTGTTTATTTAACGTTTTATATGTCTTTGATAATTGATATGCCATGCTATGATGAAACTCTCAAAGAGTTAGTTCCTATCTCACAAAGAAATAATCTCACTAATGAGAGGGAGAGAGGGAATAGCCAATTATCATCTATAAATGATGGATTTGTTACAAGTGTAAAGCTTAATAAATGATATAACTCAAATGATTTTATTCAAAAAAAAATTAGCACATCAAATTGGTTGCAAAGAGTAATAAAGGATATTTTGAATGAGAGTAAATTGAATGCACTTAATGGAATGAGTAGTGTGCAAAATTTCATTTTTGGGGTATAAATAGGGGAGAGAAAATGGCTAGAATTAAATGTATCAACGACTAGGAAACTCACACTTAATGAACTTGGCATAATGTTTCTCGGTTCACAAAGTATGCAATAACAACCTCAAGCGTTCCTTGTGAGTCTCATATGAAGGGGAGTACACTAACACATAACACATAACACAACAATACATAAAACATAAAACATAAAACAAATAACACATAACACTACAATACATAAAACAAATAACACGTAATTTCTATTCCATAAACCCTAACCAAGGATCACATATTAAGTAGTCTAACAAATCCTTCCTATGTTCAATCCATACTTACTTCTTACTTATTTTATTCAAGCCTCAAGTTCGACCTGCTCAGCTACCACTTATGTCACACTCAGCAACATGGAGTTGACCTAAAAACTTCTCATTTTCCAATGAGATATTGAACGCAACGATAACTTAGAGAATACGTACTTCTATACATAAATGAATCTCCGTCACAACTTACAATTACTCAAACATAAAAGTATTAACATCCATTATATATGTTCATGCTAACTATTACATATTAAGTGATCTCTACTCTCCATCCCCAATCCCGGTTGCACATTTTATAGCCTTCTCATAAGCAACTGCAAAACTGGTAAGGGAATGAGCTACACTAGCCAAGTAAGGTTCAAACACCATTGGGATGAAGCATCGTTAGACTAAAAATATTTCCCGATTCCCAAAACATGCCAATCATACTTGGACTTGATTTGAAACATAAAATATCGTTAATGAACTGGAAATAAAACTAATGTAACATTAAGAACATATACAGCTTTTAAAATTGACTTGAAATATAAAAAAAAAAAATTACTTGGTTGGATAGACCCCCGGATGACGGTCTCAGATGATGCACCATACGGCTTATCGCCCGCAACCTGTCTTGACCTCCCAACATCTTTGCAGACGAATATTGTGGTCGATGCATTATCCGTACCCTTTGTCCAAGTGACAGCAAGAAGCCCAGTTGTTCTGTGGATGAACCATGCGGACGTAGTCTACGATGAATGCTTCGTCCGCAAGTTTCAGAAATGACATAATTCAATGCAAATTTTCAATGGAAAATCCATTTTTTGAAATAATACTTACATTTCTCCAGAAATCTATATTTTGACCATTTTATCATAGACAACTTAATACACATAAACATGCAAAAGAATATTCTTTCATATCCCAATACATATACATTATACTTTTGCTACGAGCACCCATAACATTCATATAACGTATATCATTTTAAGATACAACGAATACCAATTTTTCATGCATCACATTATTCACAATCGAACTCAATTGCCAAATTCTGACCTTATAGTATTACTCCTAACAGTCCCTAATATTTATTACCCGTTTGGGACATGCCACATATATCATGGTTTCGGGGGAGGGGGGGTACTATAACCACTCGTTCGATAGGGACATGCACTTATAGATACATTTCGTTAGCAACCCAAATTACTATAAACCACGGGGAATGGCCATAAAGATATTGTAAGTAGCCCTAGGACCATTAGCATATGTTGTACGTTTTATATCTTTTGAGCATGTAATTGAATAGCTAATTTTCTTATGAACATCAAATGCGTGATTTGATAGTAAAACTCATTAGCTTATGTCTACTTGTCCCTAGTTTCATGTAATGTTCTTTACAATGAAATAAAACTAGTATGATGTTTGATTGATGATTATGTTTTACTAATCATGTGTAATGAATACAAATCATATCATAAATTCAATATATTGGGATATATTGTATCGGACTTGATCCGTTAGAGAAGTAATACTTCATGGTCCTTAGTCATAAGTATTACTTCCTCAATACTATTTCAGAATCCTTAGACCTTATGTCTCCATTGATTCTAGCATGAATGGAGCCACGTTTTGACTCAGTCGGACGTTACTTTTAATCGAGTAATCAATACGACTGATGGTCAGATGTAGCGTCCTTTCATGGCTTGAATGTGAGAGGCATTGTTAGGAATTTGTCCCTCTCTATTATTAGAGAGAGATATCCATGGGCCCCTCGATAGGGAAAAATTGTTTAAATGCATGGCCGTGCTCAAATGTGTTTGATAAAGTGGTTATCAAATAATATTTGTTGGAACAGTTTACCCGGAGATCGAGCATAAATACAATTAAGCTTAATAAGGGATACGAATACCATGCCTTATGCTTAATTAGGATATCGCGAGACAAAGGGATTAAATAGTGGATTGATATTAGGTTCCACCGTAAATTCATTCACTTTGGGTAGTCACAATGTCCTGCTAGGGACCACTTGTGATTTATTAACCAATACTACTACTAAGTATGTTTTCATTGCCGTTGTGATATGAACCTACAGGGTCACACGCATAGACGAGCTAACGAGCTTCATGTCCCGATTCAATGAATCTAGAATGTGTCTAGGTTCATTGTATCTGACATTTATTTTTCAGAGAATAATAAAGCGTTATTATTCGAATTAGAGATAAGGGGCATTTTCGGTATAGCTGGGATTACGTGGGAGTTATTATCCGATAAAGACTCCCACTACCAGCGGAAGTCTAGAGGACGTGGGAGTTATAGACTCCCACTGCCAAAAGAGGTGGATAGGATGTGGGAGTTGTGCTTGAAACAACCTCTCACTCCCTATATAAACTTCTCTCAACCAGTTTGTCATGAACTTCAACATGCATGACATGGAAAAGTCCAAGAACATCTATCAAAGAAGCCGTACATAAGGGGTACCTTATTGGAGTACATTTAATCTAAGGTGCGCCAATTCGATTGGGCCGGGCCGGACCGGGATTGGATTGGGCCCTTAATCGGGTTGAGCCGACCAATATGATTGGGCCGACCGACCCGTTTTGGACCGACCTTATGGCTGGAAAATTGGACACATATTTTCAGCTCATATGTCTCTTATCTAGAGGTTAAAGGAGTGGAGAAAGTGGAGGAGTGGTTTCCTCCATGATCTCCCCACTTTCCCCTTTATCTCTCCCCCACTCTCTTGATAGACTAAGGGAAAAATACTGATTTTTCCCATTCATTCTAATCAGTTTTTCTCCAGCTTTTGAAGCTTAGAGTGAAGAGAAAAAAGTGAGTTTTAGAGAGAAAAGAAAAGATAGATTTCTAGACTTGTTTTCTAGCTTTTTGCTAATAGGAAAGAAGTTAGAAATCATGTATCTTATTCTTCTGATAAGGTCTGAAATACATACTCCATTGAAGAGTGTCTTCAAAGCTTCTACAAGGCGTTGGCTAGCACCAAGCAGTAGAAGACCATCCCCGGAAGATCGAGTGGATACTCGGGAGAGACGGAGCTCGCATTGTGGTGTTCCGTTCAGTGACAACATACCGCTGAAAGCGTTTCAGCCATTCTAGCATCAATATAAGGTAAAACACTATCCCATAGTCGTAGGTTCTTACTCGTGGAAGATCCTGGTAGAGGCGGGTCAAGTTTTATTCTGCTGCGCATTTATGTGTGACCCGGTTATTCCTCTAACAGTGGTATCAGAGCCACTCACGAGTACCCTATAGACTTTATGTGTTATAGTGTTTGTGTATAGATTTTGAATCTATGTTATGCATGCCTTAGGATACTAGAAATGTTGTAAATCATGTATGACATGCTTTTCCAGTTTTCTGTATGTATGTCTGTTGAGAATTTCCAGTTTTGAAGTAATTCAAAAGCTGGAAAAACTCTCAGTTTCTAGCACTTCGGTCGACCGGGACTCGGTTTCGGTCGACCGAGGCAAGACAGTAACTAAATGGTATTCGGTTCGGATCAACCGAAAGGGTGTTCGGTCGAACCGAGTTGGTCTTCGGTCGACCGAAGTACCTGGTTGGTCAACCGAGTACTCTCAGTACTTTTTTCGGTCGACCGAGCTTGCTGGCCGGTCAACCGAACTGATCAGTATATGAAATGTTCTGTTTGCTGGTTGCTCATTATTTTTCATAAATTGTTATGTTAATTGAGCATGATGCATAGTAGTCGCCATTACCCTGTTGGTTTATTTTATAATACGATCTGCGTATCGTGCCTATTTTATCATTCAAAAGTTGTAATTTTAATCTCATTAAATCCCCTCGAATGTAACTCGAGGTTTCCTTAGAAATTTTGTAATTCTAGATTAGGAGAAGGTACAGCTGAGATGATGAAGATTTGGAGGCAACCAACTGAAGGTCAAGACGGTGTAGAATAGATGTTTTTCATTTTACACCCTTAGATTGACTTCACGGTTTTTCCATTGGCTTGGAAAAACCGAATAGGATATGGCGATTACTATTGCATTTTATTTTATGTATTGGATGCATAAGTATATAAGCATAAACTGTTTTATTTATGCTTTTCTGGTGAGATTGTTAAAAACGAAATCCCTCATTTAAAATATTAATTAGTGCCTTCCTAAGTTTGGCCCTCGTCAAGGCCTAGATCGACATTAGTATGGGACATGCCAAAGCTGTGCATACGTGTCTATCCGGGTGAGGCGCGAAGGATAAGTTGTGATATCCGCCGGCTAAAACTTAGGGTCCTAGTTAACTAGATTATCTCAATAGATGGATTGAGGATCTAGAGGCAAAAGAGTTGAGAAAAGTGTATAATGATACGCTTGAATAAATGTTATTCACTCAACTAACCAGGAATTACATAATTTGATGTAATTGGCAAACGTTGCCTACCTAAATAACTAAGTTTTGGGCGATCAGCCAAAGCTGACTCAGAATGAGGTGAAATATGGATCTTGGCCCGCTAGAAAGTTAACGAACATTCCGAGTTGATATTGAGGGTTATTCACTAGAAGAAAATAGTGGGAGAAATCATTAAAAAGATAAAGACCTAATAATGATTTTTAAATCGATACTTACTTTGCATATATTTTTGTTGTAGAAAATGGCAAATTCAAACCAAACACTATCACTGCGTTCTGTCCTTGAGAAGGACAAATTAGAGGGAGTTAAGTTCCTCGACTGGTTCAGGAACTTGAGAATCGTTCTCAAGCATGAAAGAAAGTTGTATGTCCTGGAACAGCCTATTCCTGATATACTAGAGGCTCGTGCTACGGCCGCTGAAAGGACTGCTTATCAGAAGCATGTTAGTGATGTTTTAGATGTGTCTAGCCTCATGCTTGTCACCATGAACTCCGAGCTTCGAAGCAACATGAGGACATGGGGGGCTTATGAGATGCTTTGGCTCACCCGAAGCAACTATAT
Organism: Vinca minor; assembly: GCA_026122235.1. Taxonomy (NCBI): domain Eukaryota; kingdom Viridiplantae; phylum Streptophyta; class Magnoliopsida; order Gentianales; family Apocynaceae; genus Vinca; species Vinca minor. The sequence goes on from JAOCZM010000217.1 coordinate 206,807, forward strand.
CGAGGGGCAAGCACGCCGGGAGAGATTCGATGTATCGAAATCTCTCTTTCGATGCAAAATGTCCGAGGGAATGCGGTAGGAACTCACGTTCTTAAGATGATAGGTTATGTTCGAACCTTGAAAAAGCTGGGATTTCCTTTGGGACAAGAGTCGTCGATCGATTTGATCTTGCAATCGTTGCTCGAGTCATTCGATCAATTCATTCTCGAATTATCACATGAATGAAATTGACAAGCAATTGCCTGAGTTGTTGAATATGCTAAGGACTGCCGAGAAGGAAATAGGCAAGTCCAAGCCCAACACCATACTGATGGTGCAAAAGGGCAAAGGCAAAGGTTTTGCGAAACCCAAAGGCAAACCGAAAGGTAAGTCCAAGGGCAAGCAAACCACTTTCAATAATGCACTGAAACCTAAGGGTGGTGTAGCCAAGGACTCTATCTGTCATCATTGTGGTGAGAAGGGTCACTGGAAAAAGAACTGCAAAAGCTATCTTGCAGGGAAAAGGCTGGAAAAGGAGAAAGCAATTGTTGCTACGGGCTCAGGTATTTATGTTATAGATATTAAGATGATTGATATCAATTTAAATACAACTACTTCTTGGGTATTTGATACCGGATGTGGTTCTCACATTTGTACTAATGTGCAGGGACTGCAAAGGAGTAGAGAGTTGGCAAAGGGTGAAGTGGAACTACGAGTAGGCAACGGAGCACGTGTTGCGACCCTAGCTTTGTAGGGACTTGTACTTTTACTTTGCCTTCGAGGGGCTTGTTTTGGGTTTAGAAAACTGTTTCTATGTACCTAGTTTAATTAAGAATATTATTTCAGTTTCTTGTTTGGACAAGAAAGGTTTTGAGATTTCGATCAAAAACTAACGATTGTCGTTATTTCTGGATAATATGTTTTATGCAAGTGCCTCTTTGATTAATGGTCTATATGTTTTAGATCTTGATATGCCAATTTTAAATATAAATACCAAAAGGATTAAGAATAATGATTCTAATCCGACATACCTCTGGCATTGTCGCTTAGGCCACATAAACGAAGATCGCATATCCAAACTCCATAAAGATGGGCTATTGGAATCATTTGACTTCGAGTCTTATGATCGATGCGAATCTTGTTTATTGGGTAAGATGACAGCATCACCTTTCACTAAGCTAGGTAAGAGAGCTGATGCTTTATTAGGACTAATACATAGTGATGTATGTGGCCCTTTTAATATACATGCAAGGGGTGGTTACCTCTACTTCATTACCTTTACTGATGACTTCAGTAGGTATGGATATGTGTTCTTGATGAAACACAAATCCGAAGCATTTGCTAAGTTTAAAGAGTTTAAACTAGAAGTAGAAAACCAACTTGGCAAGAGTATTAAGGTTCTTCGATCTGATCGAGGAGGAGAATACTTGAGTCAAGAATTCTGTGACTATCTAAAAGCTTGTGGAATCGTTTCACAACTTTCTCCTCCAGCTACTCCACAATGGAATGGTGTATCTGAAAGGAGAAACAAAACTTTATTAGATATGGTTCGTTCTATGATGAGTCACACGAGCCTGCCCAATTCCTTTTGGGGACACGCACTAGAGACAGCAGCTTTAACACTTAACCGCGTTCCATCTAAATCAGTTGCAAAGACGCCATACGAGTTATGGGTAGGGAAGCGTCGGTTTGTCTTTCCTCAAGATTTGGGAGCTGTGAAGCGTTTGTAAAACGCTCGACTTCGATAAGTCGGCTCCAAAATCTGAAAAGTGCATATTTGTAGGTTATCCTAAGGAAACTAAAGGATACTACTTTTATATCCCTAACGAGAACAAAGTGTTTGTTGCTCGCACGAGAGTCTTTCTAGAAAAAGAATTTGTTTCTAGAAACACAAGTGGGAGTAGTGTAGAAATTTCACGAAGTTCCGGACTCTCAAACTAGCACTAATGATGAGATGGAAATTGAGCGAGACTCCACAAGTTGTTGTGCGGCGAGTGCCACAAAGCGGTTGTGCGGCCAGCACTGATTCAAGAAACACAAGAATTGCGTAGAGTCCGGTAGAGTTACGTCGTCCACCTCCGGGAAAAATTTGGATTTTTCATAACGAACATGGTGATGTTATGTTTGTGGATCATGATGAACCTTCAACCTACAAACAGGGCAATTAATAGCCCAGATTTCGAGAAATGGCTTGAAGCCATGAGATCCGAAATGGACTCCATGTACACTAACCAAGTCCGGATCTTGGTTGATCCACCCTGAAGGGGTAACTCCCATAGGGTGCAAATGGGTTTTTAAGATTAAAACCGACATGGAAGGGAATGTACAAACGTACAAGGGCGACTCGGTCGCGAAAGGTTTCAAACAAATTCATGGTTATTGACTATGATGAGACCTTTTCCCCCGTAGTTATGTTCAAGTCCATTCGGATTTTGCTTAGTATTGCGACTTACTATGACTACGAAATCAGCAAATGGATGTCAAAACCGCTTTCCTTAATGGAAAACTTGATGAGGATGTGTATATGACACAGCTGAAGGTTTTGTCACTCCAGGAGAATGCTTTGGAAAAGTATGTAAGCTTGAGAGATCCATTTATGGACACAAGCGAGCTTCTCGAAGTCTGGAACATCCGTTTTAATGATGCCGTCAGTGAGTTTGGCTTCATTAGAAATGAGAATGAGCCTTGTGTTTACAAAAAGGTTAGTGGGAGCTCAATTGTATTCTGGTTTTGTATGTAGATGACATACTACTCATTGGAAACGATATACCAACCTTAAAAGTCTCAGTAAAGGCTTGGTTGAGTACGTGTTTCTCTATGAAAGACTTAGGCGAAGCCTGACTATATTATGGGAGTCAAGATCTATAGAGATAGATCCAGGGAGACTCATTGGCCTAAGTCGAGTACATATATAGACAAGGTGCTAAAGCGGTTTAGCATGCAAGAGTCTAAGAAAGGACTTTGTCCTATGGCACATGAGTACTTTGTTTCATCAAAGGAGCAGTGTTCTAAAACGCTCGCGAATTAGAACGCATGAAAGAGATTCCTTATGCTTCGCCATAGGATCCATCATGTACGCCATGATATGTACTCGCCCTGGGATGTCTCGTTTGCCTTAAGCATTACGAGCGAGATACCCGATCTAATTACGGTGAACGTCACTGGATCTCGAGTCAAGAATATCCTCAAGTACTTACGAAGGACTAAGGATACATTCTTGATTTATGGAGAGGCGGATGAGCTCGTTGTAAGTGGTTACACCGATGCTAGTTTCCAAAAGCGAGCAGAGATGATTTCCGATCGCAATCCGGATATGTGTTTAAATTGAATGGAGGTCGTTTGTGAGTGGCACGATTCAAAGCAATCAACCATCGCAGATTCTACTGACAGAGGCCGAGTACATAGCAGCTTGTGAAGCGGCTAAGGAGGCGATTTGGATCAGGGAAATTTATTTCCGACCTCGATGTGGTTCCTAGTATTGCGAACCCTATAGACCTCTATTGTGATAACAATGGGGCTATTTCCCAATCTAAGGAACCTAGATCTCACCAGAGGTCCAAACATGTACTACGGCGATTTCACCTAATCCGCGAGATTATAGAGAGAGGTGATGTGCATATATATAGAGTAGACTCGGCAGACAATGTCGCCGATCCACTGACGAAGCCACTGTCGCAGCAGCAGCATGATCGTCACACTAACTCCATGGGTATCCGATATCTGGAGGGCTGATCTTTAGAGACAGTCGTTAGTATGCCCTAAAGACCATTTATTGTAATTTGGGTCTTTAGTGCAAGTGGGAGATTATTGTACCGTATTTAATGTAATTTTCATTTTGATGAATAAAAGGCAATTAATTCCAGTGTTATTCTTTATGTTTTTGCGTTCTTAACAACATAAACAAATAATATGTCCTTAGAATAGTATTCATAATTGTTATGAGATACTATTCCGAAAACGTCCCTAGTCGAACATTATTATGGAATCTTCGAGGACAATAATAATGCGCAAGACTAGTATGTGCAGTGATTGATATAAGATATCGGATCGTCACATGGGTATATATATGATTAGAGAATCATTGTACTGGACAGACCCGACATGAGAAACACACCATGGGTTGTTATATAATAGTCAACGGTGTTTCTCAAATTTTGACTGGGTTGTATATGAGATCCTTCGACTTGAGGTCTCACAAGATTTCTTGCATGGCTAGTGTTATGCTTTGATAATGTTAAACGCTATCCGTAACTAGGTGAGCAATAAAGGCATTTATTGGGTATATCACGAATCTTGTTCAGGATGAGTGGGATGCAGAAAGGATTTGTCCCTCCTATATAGCAGGAGCGATATCTTGGGCCCCTTGATGGAGTCTGACTAATTCTTGGCCATGAACAAATGAATCAGTATGAGATATTGTTGTCATTTGATTAGTCTACTCGCGAATCAAGAAACTAAAAGATTGGACAATACAAGTGTGACTTTTCCATGACTTGTGTTCAATCTAGATATCAAGGACAAAAGGATATAACTACAAATGTCAAATGTTGTGATTATGATAAATCACCAGATATTTATGAATTGGGGGTAATGATGGGTTGCTAGATACCTCTCATTACCTGTGACATATGATGTCACGGCCAACGTCATAGATAATCTAAGGTGCGCCAATTCGATTGGGCCGGGCCGGACCGGGATTGGATTGGGCCCTTAATCGGGTTGAGCCGACCAATATGATTGGGCCGACCGACCCGTTTTGGACCGACCTTATGGCTGGAAAATTGGACACATATTTTCAGCTCATATGTCTCTTATCTAGAGGTTAAAGGAGTGGAGAAAGTGGAGGAGTGGTTTCCTCCATGATCTCCCACTTTCCCCTTTATCTCTCCCCACTCTCTCTTGATAGACTAAGGGAAAAATACTGATTTTTCCCATTCATTCTAATCAGTTTTTCTCCAGCTTTTGAAGCTTAGAGTGAAGAGAAAAAAGTGAGTTTTAGAGAGAAAAGAAAAGATAGATTTCTAGACTTGTTTTCTAGCTTTTTGCTAATAGGAAAGAAGTTAGAAATCATGTATCTTATTCTTCTGATAAGGTCTGAAATACATACTCCATTGAAGAGTGTCTTCAAAGCTTCTACAAGGCGTTGGCTAGCACCAAGCAGTAGAAGACCATCCCCGGAAGATCGAGTGGATACTGGGAGAGACGGAGCCTGCATTGTGGTGTTCCGTTCGTGACAACATACCGCTGAAAGCGTTTCAGCCATTCTAGCATCAATATAAGGTAAAACACTATCCCATAGTCGTAGGTTCTTACTCGTGGAAGATCCTGGTAGAGGCGGGTCAAGTTTTATTCTGCTGCGCATTTATGTGTGACCCGGTTATTCCTCTAACTTATCAAGACGAATTAGTCCCTGAATGTTTGCCGGAAGTAAAGTCGAATCAACAAAGTTATGGTTCTTACAATGGTCACACGCCAAATTTTCTGATGCATCAGAAACAGAATTAATTTCGCGATATATGTGATTAGCCTGTCGATCACCAAGAAGAAATAAAACATGGCGAAAAGAGAAATCAAGTTTCCAAGAAGAAATTGAGCCCTTAGGAAACATTAAAATGCCCATCTATAACATTAATACTAAGAGGTTTAAATTCAATGACTTAAACCAAACCTACTTTTGGCACTGTCGTTTGGGCCACATAAATGAGAAACGCATATCAAAACTCCATCAAGATGGAATTTTGACATCATTTGACTTAGAGTCATATGAGACATGTGATTCTTGCTTGTTAGGCAAAATGACTAAAGCTCCCTTTACTGGACAAAGTGACAGAGCTTCTGATTTGTTGGGCCTCATACATACAGATGTATTTGGACCAATAAACACAAGTGCTAGAGGAGGGTTTCAGTACATCATCACATTCACAGATGATTTCAGTAGATATGGCTACGTCTATCTAATGAAACATAAATCGGAATCTTTTGGAAGATTCAAAGAATTTCAAAATGAAGTACAAAATCAACTTGGTAAAAGTATTAAGATACTTTGATCAGATCGAGGTGGCGAATACTTTAACCAAGAGTTTGACGAACATCTTAGGGGTTGTGGAATTGTTTGACAATTAACTCCCCCTGGCACACCATAATGGAATGGTGTATCGGAACGGAGGAATCGCACCTTACTAGATATGGTTCGATCTATGATGAGTCAAACAAGTCTTCCAATTTCCTTTTGGGGCTACGCCCTAGAAACTGCTGCATTTATATTGAATAGAGTTCCTTCTAAAGCGGGTTCAGAAAACTCCATATGATATATGGACTGGGAAACGACCTAGTTTGTCATTTCTCAAAATTCGGGGATGCGAGGCGTATGTAAAACGCTTGTTATCTGATAAACTCGCCCCTAAATCTGACAAGTGTTTGTTTGTGGGATATCCTAAGGAAACTAAAGGATATTACTTCTATCTTCCATTAGAGAACAAAGTGTTTGTTGCTCGAAATGGTTTATTCCTTGAAAGGGAATTTATTTCCAAAGAGGATAGTGGGAGTAAGATCCATCTTGAGGAAATTCAAGACACCCAAACAACATCATAACCAACTTGGGAACTTCAAGCAAGCTCACGTGCTGATACTGAGCTTCAATCTTTGACACAAGGCCTAAGGAGGTCAAGTCGGGTACATCAACAGCCTGAGAGATATAGATTTCTCGTGACTGATGATCATCATATTGAACTGATTGATCAAGATGAACCCACTACCTACAAAGAGGTAATTCATAGTTCTGAGTCAGATAAGTGGCTAGAAGCTATGAAGTCTGAGATGCAATCCATGTACGATAACCAAGTATGGACTTTGGTTGACCAACCCGAAGGGTGTAAGGTCATTGATAACAAATGGTGATTCAAAAAGAAAATCGACATGGATGGTAATGTACACACTTTTAAATCTTGACTAGTAGTTAAAGGTTATAGACAAGTTCATCATGGTATTGACTATGACGAAACCTTTTCTCCTGTCGTTATGATAAAGTCTATTAGGATTTTACTTGCCATAGCCGCATATTATGACTATGAGATATGGCAAATGGACGTTAAGACTGTGTTTCTTAATGAAAACCTTCACAAGGATGTGTATGACACAACCTAAAGGGTTTGTTGATCCATCAAATCCTAGCAAAGTGTGTAAGCTTCAAAGGTCCATTTATGGATTGAAGCAAGCATCTCGAAGCTGGAATCGTCGCTTTGATGAACGTATTAAAGAATTCGGTTACATAAAACACGAAGACGAGCCTTGTGTTTATAAGAAAGTAACTAATAATTCAGTAGTGTTCCTTGTGCTTTATGTTGACGACATCTTATTGATTGGAAATGACATCCCCACATTACAAAGCGTAAAAGCTTGGTTGGGGAAGTGCTTTTCCATGAAAGACTTAGGCGAGGCTACATACATTTTGGGTATAAGAATCTATAGAGATAGATCTACAAAAATAATTGGCCTAACCAGAGTGGATATATTGACAAGGTACTGAAACGGTTCAGTTTGCAAGACTCCCAAAAAGGGATTCTTGCCCATGTCACATGGCATTAAACTCAGCAGAACTCAAGGACCTTCCATAATGGAGGACCAAGAGCGCATGAGTAAGATTCCATATGCATCAGGCATTGGCTCTATTATGTATGTCATGATATGCACTCGCCCGGATGTCTCGTTCGCTTTAAGTATGACTAGCACATATCAATCTGACCCTGGAGAGTCACATTGGACTGCAATCAATAGCATTCTTAAGTACTTGAGAAGGACTAAAGATATGTTCTTAGTTTACGGAGGACATGAAGGAAGTTTGGTTGTAAATGGTTACACATATGCAGGCTTCCAGACCGACGTAGATGACTTTATATCGCAATCTGGCTTTGTGTTTTGTTTGAATGGAGGTACTGTGAGATGGAAGAGCTCAAAGCAAGAAATCGTGGCCGACTCTAGAACAGAAGCTGAGTATCTAGCTGCCTCTGAAGCAGCTAAAGAAGCTGTTTGGATCAGGAAATTTGTTGATGAATTAGGTGTCGTCCCTAGCATTGTGAACCCAGTAGACCTCTATTGTGATAGTACTGGCGCCATTTCAAAAGCTAAGGAACCTAGATCTCACCAACGATCTAATCACATTCTCAGGCGTTTCCATCTGATTAGAGAGATCATTGATAGATGAGACATTAAAATTTGCAAACTTCATACAAACGACAACATTGCTGATCCATTGACCAAGCCACTCCCGCAGCCTAAACATGAGAGTCATACTAGGTCAATGGGATTGAGGATCATGTATGATTGGACCTAGGGCAAGTGGGAGATTGTTAGTAGTGCCCTAAGACCATTACCATATGTTGTACGTTTTATATGTTTTGAGCATGTAATTGAATAGCTAATTTTGAATATGAACATCAAATGTGTGATTTGATAGTAAAACTCATTAGCTTATGTAATTACTATTCTAGTTGTCCCTAGTTTCATGTAATGTGATTTACAATGAAATAAAACTTGTATGATGTTTGATTGATGATTATGTTTTACTAATCATGTGTCATGAATACAAATCATATCATAGATGCAATATATAGGGATATATTGTATCGGATGTGATATGTTAGAGAAGTAATACTTCATAGTCCTTAGTCATAAGTATTGCTTCCTCAATACTATTTTAGAATCCTTAGACCTTATGTCTCCATAGATTCTAGCATGAATGGAGCCACGTTTTGACTCAGTCAGACGTTACTTTTAATCGAGTAATCAATACGACTGATGATCGGATGCAGTGTCCTATCATGGCTTGAATGTGAGAGGCATTGTTAGGAATTTGTCCCTCTCTATTATTAGAGAGAGATATCCATGGGCCCCTCGATAGGGAAAACTGTTTAAATGAATGGTCGTGCTCAAATGTGTTTGATAAAGTGGTTATCAAATACTATTTGTTGGAACAGTTTACCCGGAGATCGAGCATAAATGCAATTAAGCTTAATAAGGGTGACGACTACCATGCCTTAATTAGGATATCGCGAGACAAAGGGATTAAATAGTGGATTGATATTAGGTTCCACCGTGAATACATTCACTTTGGGTAGTCACAATGTCCTGCTAGGGACCACTGGTGATTTATGAACACATACTACTACTAAGTATGTTTTCATTGCCATTTTGATATGAACCTACAGGGTCACACGCATACGCGAGCTAACGAGCTTCATGTCCAGATTCAATGAATTTAGAATGTGTCTAGGTTCATTGTATCTGACATTTATTTTTCAGAGAATAATAAAGCGTTATTATTCGAATTAGAGATAATGGGCATTTTCGGTATAGCTGGGATTATGTTGGAGTTATTATCCAATAAAGACTCCCACTACCAGCAGAAGTCTAGAGGACGTGGGAGTTATAAACTCCCACTGCCAAAAGAGGTGGATAGGACGTGGGAGTTGTGCTTAAAACAACCTCTCACTCCCTATATAAAATTCTCTTGGACGAAACCCTAGGGGAATGCTTTTCAGCCGAAATACCAAAAAGACCTTGAAAATCAAATTTTATATTCTGCCTCTCCATTTTTCTCTCTAATTCCCGAAACTCAGAAAAACGAAGAGCTAGGAATCACTGTTCGTTTCGTCGCGTGGATACCGGTAGAGGGACATTCCGCGAAGGGAAATCCATTGGTGGCAGCAACGTATCCAAGAAACAACATCTTTCATTCAAGAATCAGATTCTTGTACCCGAAAAGTAAGTTTCTGTCTAGATTTTTCGATTCCTATGGTATGAGCGGATCCTTCGGGGGAGGACTCATGGGTGTTTAGAACGAGTTTCTACCCATGAATCCCTTCAGATATCTTATCATTTCATATAATGCCATGTCATCTTCATCAGTAAAACAAGTAAAAGAATTGGAATGCATCCCGCTATAGATTCGTTCTCAGTCAAGAGCTATAGATTGGGAATGTAAATTATAACATTTTATAGAACATCACACTATATACATATAATCCTTTTACTGTGTGTAGAAATATAAAGATAACCAAATGATTATTGCAAATCATACTGCACAACACTTCATCCGATATTATGCAATAAAAGGGGTGTAAAGATTCATTTCAGCATAATTTATAATTCAAAAGAAATGCCATTTTCATGCTTTTGGACAGAAGATACAAGAATGTAAGAACATTACCCTGATTTCTTAACACAAACTTCCCAATATTACACTTCCTTCCTTTTTCCGGAAATTCAGCACTCTACTCCGATGACCATAACTTTGAAACTAGCTATTGCTATATCCACTGTTCAGATTTTAGTCTTAAATGTCAGCACTCTACTCCCATGACCATAACTTTGAAACTAGCCATTGCTATATCCACTTCAGATTTTAGTCTTAAATGTCTTCTATCGTTGGGTAAAATTTGAGAATGATCAGAGCACAATTGATATATCTCTGCCAAAAGTTCTATGTTTTCTCCTATATTTCTCTTCCTTTTTTTTTTTTTTAATTCTTTTTTTCCCATTACATACCCCTTCAAAATTCTAACTTTCATCCTCCTAATCAAACTACTAACTAACCAACTTTCTTGATTAGCAGTTACGTTCTTCTACTTCCTATATGCAATTGCACCTCTAAGACTTAATAAATAAACAATTAAAAACACATCAAACAAATAAAACACACGTCAGAGGTTACAAGTGTCACGGATTTCTTCTAGCACATGCAAAACGTTGCAATTTACAAACTTTATCTACTTACTCTCTCTATAGAAAAGAGTCGCAAAACACCAAAATCTTGAATAATTAGTAAAGAAGGAAATACAACAACAATAATAAGTTGAGATAATTTTTTTTGTCGTTATAATTTTAGTGTTCTTAAACGGGTCATGGATGAATATTGTGCAACAGGAGAGTGAGTCTCTTGCACATGAAAATACCGAGGTTCCGGACACGGAATCTTTTGAAGCATTGACAAATCCTCAGATAGAGGATGATTGCGAAGATTTTATTCTTGTTCGCACTCGCAAGGTTAAAAAAGGAAAAAATAAAAGCTCGTATGGAGCATCATATGGAAACTAGGTACAAACCTTTTAAAATACGTTAGTGTTTTACTTATAAATTATTATGAACGACACTCCCTATGTAGTAGTGGATTTGTTTCCACCTTTTATTTGAGGGTAGGCAATAAAATAAAAAAAACAAAAAAAAGTCTAGTCAAAGAATTTGTAATTGTTTAAAGCTAGCCAGCTATGCAAAATAGCAAAAAAAAAATTCGAAAACATGCAAGGGACATTACAATTTATGTAAACGATAAAAGAAAAAACACAAAAAAAAAAAAAAAAAAACAGAAAAGCAAGTGGATTTGGACCAACACAATCTCTGCACAATGTGTAACTATATGTTTATAGTCATGGTGATTTAAGTAATTTATTTAGAACAGATGTAATTCAACATAAACTTTATTGTCTCATCTTTATGAATAACGATAAACATATTATGAATATGAAAACCACTGTTAAAAACAGTACAACTAATGAGATTGATATCCCTCATAATTACAAGGTTCATAGCCCAGTGTGGCTATGGCCTGCCCACAACCAAGAGGTTGTGGGTTCGATACCCTCCTCACACAAAGGGGCATGATTTAATTTCCAATTCTTTGGTTCTCTTTGTGTGAGGTACTTATAATCCCCCCTTGGGGCAACAGGTCTTCTAATTTACCTCTCTGTGAGGCACTTATATTCCCCACACACAAAGGGGCATTATTTAATTTCCAATTCTTTGGTTCTCTTTGTGTGAGGCACTTATATTCCCCTCTTGGGCCAACCGGCTTGCCGGTCTTCTATCCGCCCTACTTGGGTTCCCTCCTCTGGTGAGGTCCATAAAAAAAAAAATAAAAAAAAAAAATCCCTCATAATTGGGATTTGTGAAACAGATGGACTATCCCTATGGTTAGTCCAAGAACAATCTACCAATTAGGTACTTTTGAGCGGTTAGGTTTAAAACAATTAGTCAAAACTACTGAAGAATCTATTTCATTAAATAATGAGGAAATGTTTATTCAACTATTGAGTGAACTGGACATTAGACCTTATAGAGATTATAATCATAAATTTATCCATATTGGATTAGTACATGTTTCTTTCAAACCTTTAACCTTAGAAGGGTTACCAGAGAGCTTTATAGCAGCTCTAAGAGATGGTAGAAACCTAGATTGGAAAAAATCAATCATGGGTGTGATTAAATCTAGTTTGGCACGTGGCCTTATTTATTTTAATGTTTATCCTAATTTACAGTTATCTTTAAGTGATGTAAACATACTTGATGCCTTAACATTAAATGTTAAAACACATGTTTAAAATTATGCACAAGGTTCAGAAGTTATTTGTATTTGTTGTATAGAGAAATCCCCTATTAGTAGCGTTTATCTATTTACGTATTTCTAGTATTAGCCTTATCTTTTTTTTAGGCTATTTATAGCCGCATCTTTTTACGGGCCGCTATAAATGTCCAATTAGTGAATCCGGCCACTTTTCAGGCCAAAAATGACATGTGACGTGCACATGCTCCCGGAGTGAAGGGCAAAAACGTCATTACACAGCCATCATCTATTTACGTATTTCTATTATTAGCCTTATCTTTTTTTTAGACTATTTATAGCCGCATCTTTTTACGGGCCACTATAAATGTCCAATTAGTGAATCCGGCGATTTTTCAGGCAAAAAAATGACATGTGACTTGCACATGCCACTGAGAGAAGGGCAAAAACGTCATTACACAGCCGCACCCCATATTCATCATCAATCCACCCCAGCCACATTCCAGCCCCCACCTCTGCGAATTCCCCCATCCACCCGCGAATTCAATCCCCCCTAAACCCACCCCTTCCCCGTTGCCATCTCTGGCCACCACCGTCCCCGTCCCCGTCCCCCTTCAATCGACACCGGTACTCTTTGGTGTAGTAATGGTTAATCAAGGTATGAATAAGAGGAGGCTCCGCCTTTCCACTTAATTGTACTATCTCAGAAACCAAAAAAAATAAATCTCTTTTTAATTTAATTTTCTTCTTCTAGGGTTTTCGAATTAATCTGCAGATTGTCTATCTCTCTCTCATCTCCTTCGGTTTTGGGGATTAGCTTTTCGATGTTGATTTTTTTTTCTTGAGAATTGTTTTGATGTTTGATTAAATTTTAATTGGGGGAATGGGGGTTTATGTCTTTTTTTCTTTCCTGGTTGGTTTTCTTGTTCTTCAATGCACAAATTTTTTTTTATACAAATTCTTGAACAATTAGATGAATTTAGTGGGTTTGTGGAGGGCGGTTGTAGAGGATGGTGGAGGGCGGTGGTGGATGAGGAGAAGGGGTTTATGATGAAGATGAGAGGAAGAAGGAAGAACGCCAGATGGGTAAATGACATTTTTCCCTTCACTCCGGGAGCATGTGCAAATCACATGTCATTTTTTGCCTGAAAATTGGCCGGATTCACTAATTGGACATTTATAGTGGCCCGTAAAAAGATGCGGCTATAAATAGCCTAAAAAAAAGATAAGGCTAATAATAGAAATACGTAAATAGATGATGGATGTGTAATGACGTTTTTGCCCTTCTCTTAGTGGCATGTGCAAGTCACATGTCATTTTTGACCTGAAAAGTGGCCGGATTCACTAATTGGACATTTATAGCGGCCCGTAAAAAGATGCGGCTATAAATAGCCTAAAAAAAAGATAAGGCTAATAATAGAAATACGTAAATAGATAAACGCTACTAATAGGGGATTTCTCTTGTTGTATAATTTACTTCAAACCTTTATATACTTTAAATCCTCACTGTAAATTGGCTGATAAACCAATTAATGAAACTATCATAATAGAAACTAATTTTAGTAGATATGATATAACTACTAGAAGATCTATAAAATGGGAAGAAATAACTTTTCCTGAAAATTGGGTAATTAAGAGAGGATGCCTCCTCAACCTGTTATTTATACAGATTTATTAAATGTTAGACATACACCTAAATGATCTGTAACATTGAATTTTGGTAATAACCAGCATAATCGATTACTTGGAAATACATCTAGATTATCTAGATCTTGTTCGGTTAGATCTTTTATTTCTCCTTGTGATTATACTGTGGATATTCCCAGTACTTCTAGACATTCAACTTCTCAGATTAGGGAAGAAGATAAAGATGAAAGTAGTAATGATTCATTAAAAGAATCTAAAATTGAAGAATTAAGAATACACAAAGATAATATTCTTAGAGGACATTCTAATAAGAAGGATGTACAGATTATGTCTCAAATGAGTTATAGTTTTGGTAATGGATAGTAAACCAATAAAAATTGATTTTAGTCCTGGATCTGAAGCCAGGAATCAAATTAGTCAAGAATTTAAGTTACCTAGATGGGAAGCTTTTAGAACTTGGTTCTTTGATAATTTTGATAAAAATCAGAAATATATGTTTCAAAAGGAATTTTATGAATTTTGTAGTCCGAAAAAATGAAATTATACCTTTTGTTCCTTGGTTTTGTTCTACTTATGTACAAAACTATATTTCTATATTAGAAAGAAATTATAAATTATTAAATGGAGATATTTTAAAGGATGTATATCCTCCTTTACAATCTTTTAAATTGGAAAATTGTAATTTTCTTGCTTTATCAAAACTATTTGAAGATAATACAGCTATTATTACAAGTAAACATATTAATTCTATTATAGAACAACATAACTATGCTAATCTCTTCTTAAGAGTACTAGGAGAACAGATTGGTTCTTTACATAGTAAAATTGAATATATTATTTCTTTAATGAATAAAACAATTAATAATAAGATAGATAATACTCCTCCAATCCCAGTGGCAGCAAATATTTAAGGTCCCCCTGAAATTAAAATTTTCAAATTAGAAGAAAAATCAGAATGAGAAAACAAAATATCAAAGAAAGTTAAAAACTTATTAACAGAAAAAATGAGTAGTCTAACTCTTGATACTTTAGATGATGACTTTATAAGTCAATTGGGTGATAATTCTGATAAAAAACAAGTAATAGAAGATCAGGTTAATAAACTTGAACAATGCGCTTATAAACCTACCCAAAGGTTATACTATTATAATTGACCTTCTCCGATTGATGTTCTTCATGAAGAACAAGAATGTCAATTAATAATAGTTCTAGTGGTAAAAACATTTATGAATGGAATATTGATGGTTATATTGATAAACAAATTTATAATCAAATTCATAGAATGTTAATGTATTCTACTATTTGTAAAAGCTCTAATAATACTGATATTAATATAGCTAAAATGATAGCAGTAGGATTTACAGGCCAACTTAAAGGTAGGTGGGATAATTATTTAACTGCTCATGATAGAGAAGGAATTTTGAAGACTGTTAAAACAGAAAACAATGAAATTGTAGAAAATGCAGTTTATACTTTCGTAATAAATATTGTTGAACATTTTACAGGTAGATATTCTGAGAATCATGAGAATATTAGAACCTTATTTCAAAATCTTAGGTGTAAAACACTTACTGATTTTAGGTGGTATAAAGATACTTTTCTTAGCAGAGTTATGGAACTCCCTGAGACTAATAGTCCTCACCGGAAAGCTAAATTTATAGATGGTTTACCTCATTTATTTGCGGAAAGAGTTAGGAAAGATCTTATAGGAACTAAGCCCTCTATTCCTTATAGTGATTATGCCTATGGGAAGCTAATAGGCACTTGTACCCAAGAAGGATTAAATCTTTGTAATGAAATTAAATTAAATAAACAATTAAAAAGTCACAATCTAATTGAAAGAAAACAAATAGGGTAATTTTATTCTCAGTTTTATATGGATTTACCTTCATCTTCTCATAAAAAGAAGAAAATAAAATCAGAAGAGAAGTATCCTAAATATAGGAGAAAGAGAAAATATTCTAAGAAAAAGTTAGAAGAGAAATATGAGAGAAAAGCTCAGAGAAAAAAATATAAAAAGAAAAAGGATTATGAAAAGAAAAAACTTATAGTTTGTCACAAGTGTAATAAAGTTGGTCATATTACAAAATATTGTTGGATTAAGAAGAAGATTAATAGTCTTGATGTAGATGATAATCTTACAGATAAATTATCTAAGTTATTACTAACTTCAGATGATGAATTAGATGTAGAATTATATTCAAGTGATTACATTGAAAATGATTTAAGTAAACTAAAAGTTATGGATACACTACAAGAAAACAGTTAAATAGCGATCACATTTAGCGACCGAAATTTTAGGTAACAAATATAACGACCGAATACCGACCGACTAGAAACCGAAAAATAAACGGTCGTTATTCCATCGCCCTTCAGTCGGCCACATCGAAACCGTTGACCAAATTGAAACGCCGTCGTTTTGTTCAGCATTACTGACCGACCACCGACGTAAGTTAACGACCGAATACCGATGGAATATATACCGACGGAAGTTAATGATTGAATACCGACGGAATTAATAATGGCGTCAAAACAACGTTGTTTTGATGTTTTATTTCTTTTAAAATTAATTAAAACGACATCGTGTTGTTAAAAGTTAACGACTGAAAACCGGCGGAGTTAACGACAGAATACCGACGGAATTAATAACGGCGTCAAAACGACGTCGTTTTGATGTTTTATTTCTTTTAATAAATTAAGGTTTAAAATTAATTAAAACGACATCGTGTTGTTCAATGTTAACGACGGAAAACTGATGGAAGTTAAGAACCGAATACCTACGGAATTAATAACGGCGTCAAAACGACGTCGTTTTGATGTTTTATTTCTTTTAAAAAATTAATTAAAACGACATCGTGTTGTTCAATGTTAACGACGAAAAACCGACGGAAGTTAAAGACCGAATACCGACGGAATTAATAACGGCGTATCAAAACAACGTCGTTTTATCGCCTGATTTGTGAAAAAAAATACAAAATCGAAGGAATCCCTAATACCTCTCTTCTTCAAATCCGTAATACCTTTCTTCTTCAAAACCCTAGCGATCGGCAATCTGCCACCAGGACCGCCATTCTGAACCCTCGCCGCCGCCGTACTGCCACCGCCACTCCAAGAAGCCATTAAAGGTATTTTTTCCTCTATATTTTTTTATTTTTCCATTTTTTTTGCCTGTAGTTTATGTTTTTTTTTTATTATGATTTTTTATTTTCTTTTTCAGGTCGACTCCACTGCCACCACGCCTCCGCCATTCCGCCACCTCCATTAAAGGTGATTTTTGCTTTTTATTTTTTTGAAATTTCAGTGTTGTATGCTTCGATTTTTTGCTGATTTTTACTTCTTTTTTGCTTTATTTTTTTGCTTCTTGTGCTTATAGTACTTTGTTTTTTCCTTCTTTATTTTCATCTTATTCAGAATTTTCTTTTTTCGATCCGAATTACTTGTTTGTTTTGTTGATGAAACTGTTATATTGTGAAATGCACGTAATTGAGAATGGTATGAAGTTCTATTTGGTTATGAAGACTAAGTGGCATTCAAGGGTTGATACTAATAAGGTTATGCTTACCAAGAACATCAATGGAAAGTTCTATAAGTTTGAGTTTCTGTGAAAGATATGTGCAAATTTTACAATCTTTAAGTCACTATGAAATACCATTGTGACTTGCAAAGCTATGTTTTGCATATCGTTACATATATAATAAAACAACAGTGAAATGATGTGTGTATATATATTTATTGTAGGAATGTGAACAAATGCTAATGTCTCTTGTTTAATTTTGTGAATTTCTTTCAATATATATTGAATAAAATCTTTTGTAGGAATGTGAACAAATGCTAATGAAGTTTGTGAATTTCTTTCAATATATATTTATTGTATGTTTCTCTTTTATCGAACGGGACTATAATATACCCGTTGATTTGTTAGCTAAAATTGATGTTAGTGGGTAGTAGCTGGATGTGAGAAGTTCAAACTTCATTTGTTCATGTTGTGCTTTCTAATTTGAGTACTTAGTAAACTTTAATATTTTTATTTAAAAAAATAGTTAATGATATCAGAATTCGAGGTGCTAATATTTAATTATTTTTATATTATGTGAATATAGTTTTTATGGTGGGAGAAGGCTTCCTTTCTTATTTCTTTTGGTGCTCTTTTCAATTGCTTTCACTAGATAGAAAAGTTTCTCAAGTTGTATGCTTTAGCATTTTTCTCTAAGAGCTTAGAGGCCTAGTTATATCTCAATGTTTAGGCATATTTGTGCTTGTGATCTGAAGTTCTCTTTTCGATGCTGAATAGTTTGGAAATTGAATGCTTTCCATGTATTTCAAAGATGCCTCCAAAGAAAGGTGTTCGACTTTCCTTACCGTTCGGTTCGCCACCCACGTCTGCTCCGTCCTCCACCTCCCAGCCAGGTTCATCACCTAATTTGGGGTCGACACTGCCATCTGCCACCGAGCTTCGTACGACACCTCCTGTACCCGCCACTGAGTCTACGCCGGCAGCAGGATCGGCGACTCACCAGTCTCATGTGCCACAGACAGCGTCTGATACTGGTGGATTTTTGGCTACAGTATATACTCGTATTCTCCTGCAGCCTACCCTTGGCACGTAAGTAAATTCATTAATTAATTTCTTTAAGCTAATTACACTACTTGTTGTCATTATAGTAACTAATCAAATTTTTCTTTGCTATTATAGTTTTAGATTGGCATCTAGCTGTTCCGCCTCCATTACTTCAATATTTCAAGATCGTTTCAAGGGGGCATATAGCACCATCAAGGATGTTCCCCAGGAAGAAGAAAAATTGTGGTGGGACGAGTTCAAGGTGTAACACCCCGCTCCGTAAGCACTTTTAAGTATATCAATTTTGAGATGGTAATTTTTATAAGAGACAAGGGATATAATGGTCATTTGAAATTCTATAACTATAAATAAAAATAAAATTATATAAAAATACTTGGAAAACAAGGTTCTTGGCAACCAAGGAAAAGAAAAAAAGTTTAATATTCAAAATATTTCCATGCTAGCCATGTAGCTACATGACTAATCCATTTCTTTGACATTTTGATAGGCCACTTCTTCTTATATATATACATTCCCTTCCCCATTTCCTTATTCGTCTTGATAAGGAGCTCAACTCCACTATTTCGTTTTCCTTCACAGTAAGCAAATCTCTTATATGATATATTTGTATTTCAACAAGTTAATTCAATCAATCTTCCCCATATTATATTCTTCGGTTTCTTCTACTTTGTCTCACCAAGACTTTATAGCTTGTTAGTTAATTTTGGAACCTTGTCCATTTGTTTGTTACCCTGGTAACTAAGGACACTAATCATCTTGGATTAAGGCTATAGACAATTTATCAGGTGAGTGTTCCTAAATCCTTTTACAAAATTATATATGTATTGTGTGTTCATTTGTTCATTGCACTCATGACATGGATCCACTCATGACATGCACTGATTACATTTTTCTTGTCACCATGAAATAGGGGCACTGTTTTGAAATATTATCTTATTGCATTGGAAATGATAAGTTTGAATAAATTTGATACGGATTTGTCTTTTGAATATTGACATGGTATGATAAGACTATAAGTTTATTGTATCGGGCCCAATTATTTGATCTAAAGGAGCTAAGTGCTACACCAGAGGGTGTGAGACACTTTAGAGTCCTAATTTTGAACATCTGTATTTGGGGGCCCGTATGAATTTGATCTGCTGTTATTGTCATGCCTATGTAAATTTCACCTCGACAGTCCCGAAAAATTATTTAGAAAATCAGGCCCCTTATTATAATCAATATATATGTGGTTTTCTCATTGTGCGAACTATTTTATGAATATAAGTACTTTGGAAGGAAAATGGTTTTAAAAGACATACGCAGCACTGGCACGACCCTCACTGAGCTTCGACTCACGTTTTCCAAATGTTTTCCCCTCCACAGGTATCTGAATGTGGTGCAATAATTTGGGTTTCAGAGTGCGCAGCGGAAGCTTGGGATTAGCAATCTGGATAAATGGATTTTAGTCGTGTATTTTATTGAATTTCATTGTAATCATGTGGATATATTATATTTTTGGGTAATAGAATGTTTGTTTAGAGCCTTGGTGGTTGTAAAAGATAGAACCCAGTGCCGAGAGGCACGCGACATTCCCAGCCCGAGAGGGTAGGGTTGTCACATTTAAATGGAGTCATTTGATAAATCAGGTCATTTGGGTTTGTAGGAAGTTATCGTCTACATGAATAACTTGGTTAACTAGCACT
Source organism: Vinca minor (assembly GCA_026122235.1). NCBI lineage: Eukaryota > Viridiplantae > Streptophyta > Magnoliopsida > Gentianales > Apocynaceae > Vinca > Vinca minor. The sequence continues at coordinate 227,028 of JAOCZM010000217.1, forward strand.
ATCAGGTGAGTTTCGCAAACCGAAACTTACTAGATTTAAAGTGTTTACGATATGTTTATAAAATTATTCATTTTGTTTATAAAGTTATTCATTTTGACAAATGATTCTTTTGGAAAATAGAAATCATTTATTCTTAAGAATTTGGTTATTTATCAATTACTTTAAATAGGAGAGGTTCTCCAATGTTTGTATAAAATGTGCATTAGAATTGCATATGAACTGTGCTCCGGTTAAGAATATATGATTTTTTGGAATAACCTCTTTTTCACAGGTTCGCTTAACACACAGTAAGTTTCGGAAAATTCTTTGATATATGAAAACTGCATTGTTTTGGAAACCCATGTGCATTGTCATGGCATATTTGAGAAATTATGCATTTTTGTTGTATTTGGACTGGCGGACGGGTGAATATTTTGAATTAGATTTGAATATGATTATGTTGGTTGGCCTTTATGTTGGCCCTTTTGATTGTGAAATTTGCATTAAAACCCGTTCCGACCTGCTTTGATTTGGATACGATTCGAAATTGATTTGATAGCCTAAAGCGTCAGTGGATTGCACTGTACATGGCTAGTCACCTGTGCTAGGGCCTCTTCTGCTGGCATGGAACGCATAGACTCTGGATTGTGGTACCACGTGAAGGGGGCATAGTATTCGGGGAGGGCTCGGCCCAACCGGTATTGCGTTTATTTGTGTGGAACATCATTTTGTGGTGTTCGGCTACTCTACGGAGAGTCAGGAGGGGCTCGACGTTGGAGTTAGTCACCATGTGCGGGCTGGTAGGTGCCCCAGATTTTGTAGCCTGGTTTTGTGTTTGGGGAGGCATAAGGTATGAAATTCGAGCTCGTACTGTTGTGAGGCTGGTAATGACTTCGGGATCCGGACTTGTCTCTGTGAGCCCGACTTGATTTGAAAATTATTTTGGAAACTCGGGTTTAGAGGTTGTGTTGATTGGTCTCGATTTGTTCAGACTTTTCGACTGCGCCTCTATCCTTCATGTGTTTTTGCATATGATTTTGAAACTCGATGGAAAAATGGATTTGTTCGCACATAATATATTTGAAAAACATCTGGATGCATTCACTAAAAGATCCTTGAAAATACACTAACACACACGCGAACTCACTGAGCTTTCTGGCTCACACATAATTTTATGACATGTTTTCAGATAAGCTGGTCCAGACAATTGGCTCAATAATCTCATGGCAATCTATCCTCAGAGCTTAGGAAGTTGATGGCCGTATACTATTATACTTTTGGAAACCATCATGTATTAGATGCACTTATGAGAATTTCGTATTTCAGTTATTTACCTAGTAAGAGTTACCTTTTTGTAATATATATTTCTTATTTTGTCGTCTTTGCCTCCGAGCAATTGAGATTTTATGTATGTTAGTGCAGAGAGGTACGCAGACATCCTACTCAGCCGCAGTGGACCCTAGCGGAGGAGTTTGGGGTGTCACACAAGGTAACTAAATTAGTAAATAAGTTTGAATTTAGAAGTCTTTAAATTTAATTATCTAACCTTATTTCAAAATACAGAAAAAGTATCCTTGGGCTCCGAAGCATGAGGCGGGTGTCAAGTCAAGTTGGCGTATCTTGCTAACGAGGAGACTCAGCGGCATTATGAGCGATGCTCGGAAAAAGAATAAGAAGCCCACATGGGTTTTTGAGACCGATTGGGCGCGACTTCAGGAGTACTGGAAAACTCCAAGCTTTAAAGCCAAGTCGTTACAGGCAGCAAAAAAATGAAAAGAATGAATGGTTGGAAAAGGCCCGATGAAGCACACGGGCGGTTTGCGCAGCCACATTGACAACCACATGAGACTGGTACATAAATATATTAATTGACGTATTCATATATGTTATGTGTTCTTTGTTCATATTTAAATGTTTTAATGATTTTTGTTAACAGGAAAAGGAGGCCGGACAGCCAGTCCCAATCCCGGCCATTTACGATCATCTTCATCAACACCATATCGGCCCAAAGAAAGGCGAATGGGTTGATGAAGATTCTAGAGAGTTGTCTGTAAGTATATCATTACCTTTTTTCCTTTTTTGATATTTGATTAGGTTTTCTCCCTTTTTTGATATTTGATTAGGTTTTCTCCCTTTTCACAACAAATTTGACAGGGGTTGTTCCATGCGGTTTATGACAACGCTGCAAGCCAAGCAACTAAAGTCGGACTACCTCCTCCGGATTTGCCGACTCAGATTGAGTTGTCTGCTGAGGCTGCGGGTGGGATAAGAAAGGGACGTGTCCGAGGACTTGGTTCCTTTAGTGATGTGGTAAAGACGATGAAGCGAGGCAGCCAGGCAGTCTCGCATTCAGACATGGAACAAAAAATGACCGAAATGGAAGCAAAGTTCAAGAAACAGATGGCCGAGCAAAAAAGAGAATTCAAGATGAGGGAAAAGAAGAGAAACAAGGGTTTAGCTAGTATGTTAGCTGACATTTTAACAAATAGGGACAATGTTGTATTAAGTGCCTCTGAGATAGAGGACAAGTTGAGTAGTATCTTAGACGATGACTTAGAATCAGACTATGACAATGACCCCCTAACTGTCGATGAAGTTTTGGGGAGTCAATAGAGCACTTAGCTAATTTTGTATCAATTGCGTACTTATGTTATATTGTAATGCTTGTTTAGTATGGAATTTATAGTTTTGGGTTATGTTTTATGTTATGTTGTCTGAATTGTGCAGGGGTTCTATTCTTGGGTTTTGTTTTCAGAATTGTGCATGGCTTCTGTTATAGGTACACTGTTTGGCTACTGGAAAATTGGTTTCATGGCGACCGATTTGCGACCGCCTAAAGATCGTTTTAGGGTTTAGGGTTAGGTTTTAACGACCGCTTAGCGACGGACAGACATATTTAATAGGATATCACTTGGGCGACCTAATGGCGACGGGAAAAGACATAGTCGTCGCTATTCCATCTCTAATAGGCGACCGAACTTGATACCTCGGTCGTACTCCGGTCGGTATATTTTCCCGGATTCCGTTTTTTATAAAATAGCAAGGTTTTAAGGATATATAAAAAAAGATTTGCATATTTTATTTAATTTTAGTAAAATATACATATGTGCACATTAACCTGAATAGTGAAACAAGTACAAACTTATACTTATTCACAGAATACCTGTATATACTGGAAGCAGATATATTGAAGTAATACATTTGTGTGCATATTTACTTGAAATCACAAAGTAATGTAACTAAAATTTTAATAATTGGTCATTAATGATCAAATAAATACTACAATAATAATATTTGTTCGAATTCACAATTTGTGAGATGACGGCTTTCAAATCTATAATTGTTTAACTTTTCAGTTGCTAGTCGGTCGCTACACATATACATAGCGACCGAATATACCAGGTCGGTCGCTATTCGGTCGCGACCGTTAAATTCAGAAACGGTATCGTCTTGTCCGTGCGCGGGTTCAATATTTTGAAAACTGTACAAGTGTTCATGCATCCTACCTGGCGACCGAATAGCGACCGAATATACCAGGACGGTCGCCATTCGGTCGCTACAGTTAAATTCAGAAACGATGTCGTCTTGTCCGTGCGCGGGCTCAACATTTTGAAAGCTGTACAAGTGTTCATTCATCCTACCGGGCGACCGAATATACCAGGGCGGTCGCCATTCGGTAGCGATAGTTAAATTCAGAAACGGTGTCGTCTTGTCAGTGCGCGGGTTCAATATTTTGAAAACTGTACAAGTGTTCATTCATCCTACTGGGCGACCGAATATACCAGGGCGGTTGCCAGTCGGTCGCTACCAATAAATTCAAAACGGTGTCGTCTTGTGCGTTTTTTCCTCTAAAATTAACTTATGACCAGAAACCCTCCCCTTTACACATTCTGGACGCAGCCGCGATTTCTAACTCCACCACCACCTCTTCTAGTGATTTCTTCTCAAATCTACCTTGAAACCCCTCCCTCCTCCCATCACCACCCCCTCCGGCAACTCCGAGAAGGCGCCACCACCTCCGGCACCCGCAAGACTTCCCCACCACCTCCGATTTCAATTCGGTATTTGGTGAGAATCTCTTCTTCTCTATTTATTATAATGTTATTAATGTCAACATTTATGCTCTTATACCATTTATTCTTTAGCTTGTAATAGGTTTACGACATACCATTTATTCTTTGCATAATAAATGATGATATCAAAATAAAAGAATCAAATTTTAGGGCAAAATTTTCTAAGTTTACTAGCTCTTTACCTTTAGTTTAGGGTGTAAAATTTCAATGTTATTCTCACATTGAAATTTTGTTAATGCACACCAAGAAAATTGTCACATTAGACCAACATTTATTTTTTGTAATATCTCTCATGATTTTGTTTCTTTGTATTATCTCTCATTATTTTGTTTCTTTGTATTATCTCTCATTCTTTTGTTTCTTTGTATTATCTCTCATTATTTTGTTTCTTTGTATTATCTCTCATTATTTTCTATCTTTGTATTATCTCCCATGATTTTATGTCTTTATATTATCTCCCATGATTCTATGTCTTCGTATTATCTCCCATGATTTTATATCTTTGTATTATATTGCAACAAACAAAATATTGTTGAAAATAATCGAAATAGTTGACAAAATGCCATTTAAAATATTAGACAAGATGCCATTATCACACGTTAATAATTACTTGGAAATAAGGGAGACAAATCATCAAAATAAGATTCAAAGTTAATATGCATTTAATTATTAAGACTTGATATACGCAGATATTGTGTTTGTAATGGAAGACCGTAGTTGGATGTATATGGATTCGACAACGAATTGTGGACCTCGTCATAGTCAAGAATTTATAGCGGGATTGAAAAGATTTGTGGATTTCGCAGTTAGTACGTCTGCTAATGTACAAATTGATGGGATTAGGTGTCCTTGTGGGGTTTGTAAGAATAAGTATTTTCATATGCTTGATACTGTGAAGTATCATCTTGTTATGAACGGATTCATGACTAACTATTATAATTGGACATGTCATGGTGAGACATTCATTCCCATGCCTCAAATCCCGTTTGTTCATGAAATGGATAATTATAAAAGACATACGATACCGAACAATTATCGAGATATGGTTATTGATGCTGCGGGACCAAGTTTTAATGAGCAGCAAAATAGGGACGTGGAAGAACCTCCCAATCCAGAGGTACAAATGTTCTATGACATGTTGAAAGCTGTTGATAACCCACTGTACAATGGTTGTACAAACCATTCACAGCTTTCAATGACTGCTAGGATGTTGAGCATTAAGTCCGAAGACAACTTATCTGAAACTACAATAGATAAATTTGCGTAGTTGATGAAAGAGGCACTTCCTCCAAATAATAATGTTTTAGACGACTTTTACAAAATGAAGAAATTGGTTAAAGGCCTTGGATTACCGGTGCAAAAGATTGATGTTTGTGTTAACGGTTGTATGTTGTGTTGGAAAGATGATGTTGAGAGTAGAGAATGCAAGTTTTGCGGCCATGCTAGATATATTAAGAAAAAGAAATCAAAAAATACACGACAAAAAGAGATTACTTGCAAAAAGATGTATTATTTTCCGATTACTCCAAGATTACAAAGATTGTATGCATCTGAGAAAACTGCAAGACACATGACATGGCACTTAGACAGTGAGAGGGAAGAGGGAATAATGAATCACCCACGGGATGGAGAAGCTTGGCAACATTTTGACAGAACACACACCGATTTTGCAGCGGAACCTTGGAATGTAAGGCTTGGGTTATGCACAGATGGTTTCGCACCTTTCGGCATGTTAGGGAAGAACTATTCTTCATGGCCAGTTCTTCTAACACCTTATAATCTCCCCCCTTGGATGTGTATGAAAAACAATGTAATCCTCTTAACTATCATTGTACCTGGACCCACCCAAAATCCAAAACACAAGATCGATGTGTACTTGCAGCCTTTAATCGATGAATTGAATCAACTGTGGGGTGAAGGCGCGGAAACTTATGATATCTCAAAAAAACGAAATTTTAAATTGAGGGCTTCATTACTTTGGACAATTAGTGATTTCCAGCATATGGAATGTTGAGTGGATGGAGTACATCTGGCATTCATGCTTGTCCATATTGTATGGAGGAAACACAAGCGTTCCATTTGCAGTCTGGCGGGAAACAATCGTGGTTCGATTGCCACAGATGCTTCTTGTCACCTGATCATCCTTTTAGAAGAGATGCAATGGGATTCCGAAAGGACCGGCGACAAGAGAGAGCAGACCCGCCATCTCGCCTTACTGGTGATGAAATATTGCTTAGAGTTAGAGATTATCAAAAAATTAGCGATACAGCTGAAGAGATCGGTAAAGAGCAAGGCAGGGGTCGGGATCATAGTTGGGCTAAACGTAGTATATTTTGGGACTTACCTTATTGGCGGACACTTTTGATAAGACACAACATTAATGTCATGCATAATGAAAAAAATGTGTTAGATAATGTCTTTAACACCGTGTTTGACGTGAAAGGTAAAACTAAAGACAATGTTAAAGCTAGAGCGGATGTTGAAAGGTATTGCAGTCGTCCGGAATTGAATATTAAACACGATGGCCGAGGTAAAGCAACGAAACCGAAGGCATGTTTCACTCTTACCAAGCCTAAAAAAGAGATGGTTTTGCAGTGAAGGGATTCATGGGCGGAAACTCGTTCCAAACACCCATGAGTCCTCCCTGAAAGGATCCGCTCATACGAAAGCCGAACCGAAAACAGCGATAAAGAACTTACATGTTTGGATTCAGAAGCTACTTCTTGAATGGAGGATGACGTTTCTTGATCGAGTTTCTTGCCACCACCGGATTTCCGCTGCGGGAATATCCCTCTACCGAGTATCCACGCGACGAAAGCGAGCGGCGATTGCTAGCTCTTCGTCTCTCGAAGTTCGGGAATTAGAGAAGGAAAAAGGGAAGGCGAGAAAGAAAAAACGGTTTTTCTTTTGGTCTAGGTATTTCGGTCGATCACAACTAGTGCCTAGGGGTTTCGGGTTAAGAGATGTTATATAGAGTGTGGGAGTTGGTTCCCGAACAACTCCCATGTCTACTCAACTTCTCTAGGGTGTGGGAGACTACGAATCCCACGTCCCTAGACCTCCACTGGTAGTGGGAGTCTTTATCGGATAATGGCTCCCACGTAATCCCAGCTACGGTTAAATACCAAAATTGCCCCCTATCTCTAATTCGAATAATAAACACTTTATTATTTTCGGAAAAAACATATGTCGAGATACAATGAACCTAGACACTTTCTAGATTCATTGAATGCGGACATGAAGCTCGTTAGTTCGTCTATGCGTGTGACCACTGTAGGTTCATATCACAATGGCAATGAAAACACACTTGTTAGTAGTGTGAGTTCATAAGTCACAAAGCGGCCCCTAGCGAGGACATTGTGACTACCCAAAGTGAATGAATTACAACGGAACCTAATGTCAATCCACTATTTAATCCCTTTGTCTCGCGATATCCTAATTAAGCATAAGGCATGGTGGTCGTCACCCTTATTAAGCTTAATTATATTTATGCTCGATCTCCGGGTAGATCTGTTTCGACAAATAGCATTTGATAACCACTTTATCAAATACATTTGAGCTACGGCCATGCATTTAAACGAGTCTTTCCCTATCGAGGGGCCCATGGATATCTGTCTCTAATAATAGAGAGGACAAATTCCTTACAATGTCTCTCACATTCAAGCTATGATAGGACACTACATCCGATCATCGATCAGTATTGATTACTCTGTTACAAGTAACGTCCCGAGTCGAGTCAAAAGCGTGGCTCCATTCATACTAGAATCAATGAAGACATAAGGTCTAAGGATTCTAAAATAGTATTGAGGAAGTAATACTTATGACTTATGACCATGAAGTATTACTTCTCGACGGATCACGTCGATACAATGTATCCCTATATATTGCATCTATGATGTGATTTGTATCCATTACACATGATCGGTAAAACAAGATCATCAATCAACAATCATACTAGTTTTATTTCATAGTAATTAAGCATTACATAAAACTAGGGACTTCTAGAATAGTAATTACATAAGCTAATGAGTTTTACTATCAAATCACACATTTGATAATCAAAAGCAAAATTAACTATTCAATTACATGCTCAAAAGATAACAAAACGCACAACATGTGCTAATGGTCCTAGGGCACTACTAACATGCAGTGGGTTAAAGAATTAAGGCTCCCAGATGGATATGCATCGAATTTGGCGCGATGCGTTGATATGAAAGAGTTGAAAATGTCTGGAATGAAGAGTCACGATTCTCATGTATTCATGGAGAGACTTATCCCCTATAGCACTTGAGAAGTACTACGGCAAATCTTTGGGGACCCTTGGCTGAACTTAGTCTGTTCTATAGAGATTTGTGTTCCCCAAAGTTGAGTGTGGCACATATGCAAGAATTGGAGGACACTATCGCTATTTTATTGTGCAAGTTAGAGAGAATATTTCCTCCGGGATTTTTTAATGTGATGGAACACTTGCCGATTCACCTTCCGTACGAAGCCAATGTTGGTGGCCCGGTACAGTTTAGGTGGATGTACCCATTCGAGAGGTAACAACCAATGTCTTAAGTTATCTCAACTTCATCTTTATTTTTCATGTACGTATTTACAACGTGATTAACTACATATGCTTTAATTAGATACCTGCACCATCTGAAAAAGAAGATAAAGAACAAGGCTAGAGTTGAGGGGTCAATTTGCAATGCATACTTGGTCGAAGAAGCTGCTACATTCTTTAGCTATTATTTCGAACCCCATGTGAAAACGAGAGTTACAACCATTGGGCGAAATGATGGTGAAGACGAGATTAGCGAATCGAATGTATTATTAATTTGCAACTTACCCGGAAGATCATTTGGAAAAAAAAGAAAAGATTTTATTATCTGATAAAGATTATAAAATAGCCATGAATTATATCCTAATGAATTGTGAAGAGGTCGAACCATATCTTCAGTAAGTAAACCTATATATTGCTTCATTTTTGTTATATAATTAAAAGTGGCAAATAATAAGATTGTTATTTAATTTGTAACTCAGGAAATTTGTCAGTGAAGTACATGACCAAACCCCGCAGATAACGGAGGAAGAACTTCAAAGTCGGGTTTATAATGATATTTCCAAATGGTTTGGAACTCATGTAAGTTGGTATTGTGTAGAAATGTACTTGTCTTAAGAATGCATAATTAAAGTAATTTAACTTTTATTGTTCTCAACAGATACATAGACTTCAAGAACATTCCGAAAGTTTGTTGAAAAATCGTCTTGGGGCTCGTCAAGGAGAGTGATGTCATACGCCGGTTACTTTGTTAGCGGTTATAGATTTCACACCAAAGCGCATGGCGATGGAAAAGGAGCGACAAAGCAGCGGGGTATGGGTTAAAGGAGATTATTACGGTGAGTTGAAGCAAGTAATTGAGGTTCAACTTGCTTTGGACTACTCGACCAAAAAATTATTCTTTTCAAATGCAGTGGTTTGATTCTACTCCAAATCGAGGTTTAAGAGTGCATCCTCAATATAAACTTGTAGAAATCCATAGGGAAAAGAACCTACCGAGGGTTACGATCCATTTGTATTTTCTTCCCAATGTCAACAAGTCCACTACACACCTTATCCCAGGCGAGTAAGACAGACATCTAGGGGCTGATTGGTTGGGTGTATGTCGTTCCAAACCACGTCTATTTGGCGTTCCCCGGTGTTCGGTACCGTATCGGGGACGAAGTATGCGAGAGGAGACCAGTCGCATTGATCCAACTATTATCGAAGTTGGTCAACTTGCACACCCGGTCGGGGAAATTGAAGTTGTACTTGTGGCAGATGCAGTCGTGGTTATGAAGATGATGATGATGAAATTATGTCGGGTGATGACAATTCTAAAGAAGTGGATGAATTTATGTCGGATGATGATTTAGAATGATTAAGATTTTCTCTCTTCTTGGAATTCCACATATTGACGGTGAGTAATATTTGTTGATTTTTTTTGTTCTTTATTACCATAAATTAATTGTCATATTGTATAACTTTTTTACATAATTCAAAGTAGTAATTTTATTGTCATAATAATTTGATTCTTGAATTTTGCAGATTGCAACTCATGCATTTCCTAGGATATACATATGAATGACATCAAGGAGTTTATGAGAAGTGCACACTTTGATTGTGAGTTTTGATAATTAAAATAAATTACTTTGATTGTGAGTTTTGATAATTCAAAGTGTGAACTTTGATTGTGAGCATTGTAATGTAATGTGCACACTTTGATTGTGGGTGTTGTAATTCGAAGTTTGCACTTTGATTGTGAGTATTTAATGTAATGGGAAGTGCGCATTTTGATTGTGAGTGTTGTAATGTAAATTTGTGTTTTTAGTAAGATATTTTGTTATGTAATGTTATTTTTGGGTTTATTGATTATTTTTGCTATTTGAGATCTTATTAAAATTGTTTATGATCTTATTTTTTCTATTTGGTTATTTCTGTGTTTTATAATAGGGATTTAATTAAATATAATATTTATTTTTTTAAATAAAAACAATTCAGCGACGTCCAAAAACCGTCGGTATTCGGTCGTTCCAAGTTCAAAGTCAAACGTCAACATTGTTGATTAAACCGTCGGTATTCGGTCGTTATATGGTGACCCGAGTTTCCGTTGCTAAATAACCGTCGGTATTCCGTCGTTTATAGGCACAAGTCAAACATCAACAATGTTGACCATTCCGTCGCTGATCGGTCGCTAAATTTCCTTCGGTTTTCGGTCGCTAAAAAACCCGTCGGTATTAGGTCGTTAACAGGTCAAGTCAAATGTCAACAATGTTGACTATGCCGTCGCTATTCGGACGCTATATGGCGACATATAATTCGGTTGCTAAACAAGCCGTCGGTATTCGGGCGTTACCTGGTTAAAGTCAAAAGTCAACCATGTATTCTAGTCCGTCGCTATTCGGTCGCTAAATTGTGACCCCACTGGCAGTTGCTAAATACGTAGTCGGTATTCGGTCGGAATATTTGTTAGCGACGAAATTTACACGACCACATATTTCGGTCGTTAATCGGTCGCTAAACCTTAATTGGCGACGGAAGTGTCCGTCCCTGTTACACAGTTTTCTTGTAGTGATAATGATTCTTACATTAGTGAGTCAGAATATGAACCTTACCTTATAGGAGAACCCTGTATTAAGAATAAGGAAGATGATGAATTTTATAAATTGGTTTCACAATTTCAAGATAATGAAATTAATGTATTAGAAAGTAATCATTGGGTAGAATTACTTAAAGTAATTAAAGAACATGAATTAAGATAAAAAATAATTGATCACATGGGTAATATTCCAGGTACATCCTAAAATAATGAAGATAATAATAAAGAAACAATTTATAAAGAACCTTATACTATGTCTGAGATGTATAAGATGCTTAAAGCTAAACAACAAGATACTGATATTCATCCTACTTCTTTAAAAGAAATTTTAGGTGAAATTGAAAATCTTAAATCTGAGATAAAAGATTTAAAATATAAAAATAAAAATCATGATAATAGAATTTCTAATTCAGAAACTCTTTCTATTTTGGAAAAAATTCCAAAAGAATTTCAAGGAAAAATAAACCCTGATATGATGGAAAAAGAAAAAGCAATCTATATTAAAGAAGGAGATTTAAAAATAAATGAAGTAGATAAATAAGATTTTCTACAAACTTTAGAAGTAATAATTGGCCAAAAATGGTATATAAAATTACTCTCTTAATTGATAATTATTTCTCGAAAGAATTTACTGCATTAATTGATAGTGGTGCAGATTTAAATGTTATACAAGAAGGGTTAATACCTACTAGATATTTTGAGAAAACCACTCATACTTTATCTCATGCTGGAGGTGATACGTATTTTGATTACGATGAATATATTGACTTTTTTTTGCAAATTCTGATTCTGCAGAAATGCAGTCAAGAGGTCGTGGAAATTCCTCTTATAGAGGAAGAGGTGAACGTGGAAGAGGATCAGATAATATTCTGGTACAACATGGATAAAAGAAGCTTATAGCCTCCAATATTTGGGGTATATCCAAAGAAATTGATAATGATGAGTTTCAACAATTTATAAATTGGAAGAAAACTCAAAAGGAAGGTAATAGTGCTTCTAGTTCTTCTGCTCATTCTTTTGCAAGAATGGTAGAAGAAAGCAAACAAAAGGAAGAAACTATGATTAAAAATCGTGAAGAAAGGGTTATACTCTTTTTAAATCCAGATGATAAGAAATGGGAGGATCAACCCTGGATAATTTATGAGAGATGTCTCAGTAATTACGGTTATACCGTAGAAACCTATAAAATTCAAAAATATTATGAGATGATACTCTCAAACAATGGTTGCGAATTTAATCATTTTACCAGTGCAAATAAAGAAATTTATAATTTCTACAAGATTATAATTAAAAAGATTATATCTATTGAAGAATGGGGAATCTCTCCTTTTAGAGAGAAGTCTTTCTTTTATAAAGATATTCAATTTAAAAGTAATTATTGGGATTATGTCCAAGCATTTGGTAAGGTTTTCTTATATGAAAATGATAGACGAAGTCATACTTGGTTTATCAAAATATGTTCAGAGGTTTATAACCATCCTATACCTACTTGGTTCATCAAATGGTGGCAATTTTATGGAACTTCCGAAGAAATTCTTCCACTATTATGCAGAGTGGCTTGAAGTTACTCCTAATATTGGTCAAATCTTTATTCCTAGTGTTAACCAAATGAATTTCTTTATTGAATTCTCTACTCCATGGATATGGAGAAATGATCCTGTTTTTGGTTATGCAGAAGAAAATCTCTTATGTCTCAAAAGGTGTTCATATACAAGGTGTTCTTACATTACTGAGTCTAGTGAGTCAGAATGTGAACCTTGCCTTATAGGAGAACCCTGTATTAATAATAAGGAAGATGATGAATTTTATAAATTGGTTTCACAATTTCAAGATAATGAAATTAATGTATTAGAAAGTAATAATTGGGTAGAATTACTTAAAGGAATTAAAGAACCAGAATTAATATAAAAAATAATTTATCAAATGGGTAATATTCCAAGTACATAAAAAAATAATGAAGATAATAATAAAGAAACAATTTATAAAGAACCTTATACTATGTCTGAGATGTATAAGATGCTTAAATCTAAACAACAAGATACTGATATTCATCCTACTTCTTTAAAAGAAATTTTGGGTGAAATTGAAAATCTTAAATCTGAAATAAAAGATTTAAAAAAAAAATCATGATAATAGAATCTCTTTCTATTTTGGAAAAAATTCCAAAAGAATTTCAAGGAAAAATAAACCCTGATATGAAGGAATAATAAAAAGCAATCTCTATTAAAGAAGGAGATTTAAAAATAAATGAAGAAGATAAATCAGATTTTCTACAAACTTTAGAAGTAATAATTGGCCAAAATGGTATATAAAAATTACTCTCTTAATTGATAATTATTTCTCGAAAGAATTTACTGCATTAATTGATAGTGGTGCAGATTTAAATGTTATACAAGAAGGGTTAATACCTACTAGATATTTTGAGAAAACCACACATACTTTATCTCATGCTGGAGGTGATAAATTAGATATTAATTTTAAACTTCCTAAAACATCTATTTGTGTAGATGGGAAATGTATTCCTGTAAGTTTTTTACTAGTTAAAAACAAACTCTCAACCCAAGTTATACTTGGAACCCCTTTCATAAATAAAATTTATCCTTTTACTTGGATAGATAAAGAAAAAATTGTAGCAACTTATAAAGGTGATTCAGTCACTTTTAAGTTTATTATGAAACATTTTGTAAAAACATTACATGAAATTTATGATCATTTAATGTTAAAAGACAATCAATTGAATTTCTTAAAATATGAAGTTAATATATTAACTTTAGAAGAAAAACTTCAAAATCCTAAATTAAAGAAAAAGATTTCAAGGATTATAAATCAATTTTCGTTAGAGATTTGTAATGAATATTCTAATGCTTTATGGAATAGGAAAAAGCATATGATATGTTTACCTTACGAAGATGATTTTAAAGAGGAGAATATTCCTACTAAAGCTAGAATTTGCCAAATGAATTCTGAATATTTGGTATTATGCAAAAATGAAATTGCTGCATTACTTGAAAAGAAAATTATAGGACCTTCTCAATCTCCTTGGTCTTGTACATCTTTTTATGTTAATAAACATTCAGAACAGGAACGTGGTGTTCCTAGATTAGTCATTAATTATAATTAAATAAGGTATTAAATGGGTTAGATATCCTATCCCTAATAAAAAGGATTTATTGGATAGATTATATGATGTTGTCATATTTTCTAAATTTGATTTAAAATCAGGATATTGGCAAATACAAATTAATCCAGCTAATAGATACAAAACATCTTTTAATGTTCCTTTTGGACAGTATGAATGGTATGTGATGCCTTTTGGATTAAAAAATGCTCCTTCGATTTTCAAAAAATCATGAATGAAATATTTAATCCTTATAGTGATTTTATTATTGTTTATATTGATGATATTTTAATATTTTCTAAGTCTATTCAAGAACATTTTAGACATTTAGAAATATTTAAAAAAGTGGTCATATCAAATGGATTAGTTATATCTAAACCAAAGATGTCTTTATTTCAAGCTAAGATCAGATTTTTAGGTCATAATATTGAAAAAGGAAGTATTATTCCCATTAATAGAAGTATAGAATTTGGATCTAAATTTCTAGATGAAATAACTGATAAACTCAGTTGCAAAGATTTTTAGGTAGTCTTAATTATATTTCACCATATTATAAAAACCTGGCACAGGATACAGCTATATTATATGATAGACTAAAAAAGACCCCTAAGCCATGGTCTATAGATCATACTAATACAGTTACAAAAATTAAGAGTAAAGTTATATCTTTGCATTGTTTAATGTTAGCAAATCCCAATTGGGATAGGATTATAGAAACAGATGCCTTTGATATTGGTTATGGGGGAATTTTAAAATAGATAGACCCTAATAATAAGAAACAAGAATATCTTGTAAGATTTCATTCTGGAAAATGGAATAATGCTCAGAAAAATTATGCAACAGTAGCTAAAGAAATACTTGCTATTGTTAAATGTGTATTAAAATTTCAAGATGATTTATACAATCAGAAATTTATGATTAAGACAGATTATAAGTCTGCTAAATTTATCTTTCTTAAAGATTTTAAACATGATGTCTCTAAACAAATGTATGCAGGATGGCAAGCTCATTTAGCCCCATTTGATTTTGCAATTGTCTATAAAAAAGCTGAAGATAATCATCTTCCAGATTTTTTAACAAGAGAATATCTATGATTTACTTCAATGAGATTGTACAGGATATGATTTTAGAATCTTGGATAAAAGATATCACTGATGATATTAGTTTAAGATGTAATGAAATATTTTAAGATATTATCAAACCAGAATCAAACATATTTGAAGAAGTTAAAAAACTTGACTTGGAAATATTTGGTGACACAATGGACATAGATAATAATCTTATTGAAAGTTAATATGTTGAAGGATCCCTATAATATCCCAGCTAATATGTATTTTGATTATGATGATAATATTGACTATTTTTATGTATATTTTGATTCTGTAGAAATGCAGTCAAGAAGTCGTGGAAATTCCTCTAATAGAGGAAGAGGTGGACGTGGAAGAGGATCAGATAATATTCTGGTACAACATGGATCTAAGAAGCTTATAGCCTCCAGTATTTGGGGTATATCCAAAGAAATTGATAATGATGAGTTTCAACAATTTATAAATTGGAAGAAAACTCAAAAGGAAGGTAATAGTGCTTCTAGTTCTTCTGCTCATTCTTTTGCAAGAATGGTAGAAGAAAGCAAACAAAAGGAAGAAACTATGATTAAAAATCGTGAAGAAAGGGTTATACTCTTTTTAAATCCAGATGATAAGAAATGGGAGGATCAGCCCTGGATAATTTATGAGAGATGTCTCAGTAATTATGGTTATACCGTAGAAACCTATAAAATTCAAAAATATTATGAGATGATACTCTCAAACAATGGTTGCGAATTTAATTATTTTACCTGTGCAAATAAAGAAATTTATAATTTCTTCAAGATTATAATTAAAAAGATTATATCTATTGAAGAATGGGGAATCTCTCCTTTTAGGGAGAAGTCTTTCTTTTATAAAGATATTCAATTTAAAAGTAATTATTGGGATTATGTCCAAGCATTTGGTAAGGTTTTCTTATATGAAAATGGAAGACGAAGTCATACTTGGTTTATCAAAATATGTTCAGAGGTTTATAACCATCCTATACCTACTTGGTTCATCAAATGGTGGCAATTTTATGGAACTTCCGAAGAAATTCTTCCACTATTATGCAGAGTGGCTTGAAGTTACTCCTAATATTGGTCAAATCTTTATTCCTAGTGTTAACCAAATGAATTTCTTTATTGAATTCTCTACTCCATAGATATGGAGAAATGATCCTGTTTTTGGTTATTCAGAAGAAAATCTCTTATGTCTCAAAAGGTGTTCATATACAAGATTTTGGGAAACAATGATGCGAAAACCAAGCAATTAAATTGTCAAGACAATATTGATCTAATTAAAGGCAGGATAGATCATTATAATGAGAAAAAGATTGATGAAGAAATGAGGATGAGATCCTTAAAACAACAGCAGGAAAATTCTGAAGAAATTGATATAGAAAACTTTCAAATCAAGAAATTATAGCCAAATATATGAAGAATTTGGAAAAAGTATTGGTGAATAAAGCTGTTATGGAAAATGATAAAGCATCTCAAAAAAAGTGATACATCAATGGCTTCAAATACCAATAATTCATTTGACTATTTACAAGATGCCCAAGACCCTGATGATACTCAGGTAAATTTGGAAGAAATAATGGAAAAGGCAAGAGAAGTCATATCAGAGAAATTTGGAGGGAAAATTGTTGTCGACAAAGACAAAGATAAAGAAAAGAGATAAGATCGAATCTCTTTTCAGATTAAATCTGAATAATTTAAGAAAGATAAGATAGGAATCTTTGACTTTTTCAAAAAGCAAATAGTGAAATCACTATTGTAATAAAATAAGTAGTTTTTAATGTAAGTTTGAAGTCCGTAGAATGTCTATATAAGCGGAAGATAGTTTAGTTGTTAAGCACCGCTTTTCCTACCACTTTCTTTACTCTCTCTTGTAAATCTCTTATCAATAAAAGCATCCGCAGTTTTTTGTATATATCTTGCAGACAACTTAATTTACTGTAAGTCTTTTTAAATTTTTGCATTTTAGTTTTTTATTTTATAAATTATATTTGATATAAGGATGGGCCTTATAGGCTAGATTATTTCTGTTGAATTATGTCTGAATTAGTGGATTAATTGAAGAACCATGGTAAAGTTATTTCTATGACAATGGTACTTCAAAAATCTAGCGTTATAGTTTGGAGAACTGTTGCTATGAATGATTAACTGGCATGGATTATTTCAGAAAGCTGAGGTCGAACTACTGTTTAGCCCATCTAGCCGATGAGAGGAAAAGGCGTTTAGGGCGTTTGTGTAGTGGCTGTTGAGTTCTGAAATGGCTTCCATGATGGTTAATCAATTATGTAAAATTAGTTCAACAGGGTCCAGTAATCTGGTCTATATATGCTAGTTGTTGAGGATCCGGAGCCGTATATATATATATATATATCAGTATCATATCATTTTTTACAAAAAAAAAATATTTTTTTCAATATCATTAAATTTGTAACAATATAAAGCTTGCCGCCGTTGCAAAGTAATATAGACAAAGTGTGTTGATTCATCTCATAAACTTGTAAGCTCTTTATCACTAACCAATTTTTATAAAGTCGAAAGATGATAAATTTGCTGGATTCTTTTGTAACGGTTTACAATCCTAACAATGTAAATTTAGTATCAGTCTTCAAAGGTTTTCTCACCCTCAATTTTTAAATCTGAAATTTTCTGAATTGTTCCTAAATCATTGAATTTCTATTAAGGGTATGTAGGCACCATTTGTTTGTTTAAATATTTATTCATAGTATTCATGGTATCTTTAGCCTTTTATAATTTAAAACAGGCTTTGTTTTCATGGATTTAGAGAGCGAACTGAACAAGTATGAATCTTATGCTTTTGTTTGTTAGAAGCATTTTAACTTGGTTGAGTTAGAAAGACAGACTTTTACTGCACATAATGGTGAAAATGACTATGGTACTTTATATAGTTGTTGCAGTGAAATCCACACTTAATGAAAGATTTAATAGATGGGAGAAGTAGCCATTCAGGAACATCGAGATGTCTTCAATTCATAAGATTGTAGTAGATGGGTATAGTTCTTTCCTTTGCACTGATTTTAAATTAAGTATATGTTTCTCTTGAGGCACGTTTCTTTTCTTGGTAGTTTCCCAAGTTCTTTGAATTCATGGCTCCATGCACTAAAGGAATGTATTTTTGGATCCAGAGAAACCTCAAAGTGACAGTTTCTAGTGCAAATGATACGGTAATATAAGACTAATCAAATGTAAATTTCCTATAAGGTCTTTTTAATATACTTTTTCTCTGAGAAAATCAATTCATTCAAATTCCTTGTTTATTATTATGAGAAGCATTTTAAACAAAAAATGCAAGATGAGTTTGCTGCACCCTTTATCGAGAAACATAGTGTATCTAGGAACCACAATTATTTTTCCTTTATTGATTAATGGAATTTATCAAATTCTAAGAGAAAGAAACTCACGTGTACAATTTTACTTTGAACACATAACTTCTTTCATGAATAATTTACTTTTTAAGTATTGAAAAGAAATTCTCTCACAAAAATCTAATTCCAAGAGAAAGAAAAGCACATGCTACTTGAACACCATCATTGCACAATCTCTAATATAAATTTTATACTTTGTGTTCCACCTCTTCTCTCACAAAAGAGCTACATTTGCTGCGCCGGAGGTAGAAATTCTCATATTAAAAAACCAATTCAAATACAATCTATGAAATCCCCGGTCTCTATTTGTAACAATCTATGTTGATTCAAATGTATATTTGGACAACATGTATATTAGGACACTAAATTTACACGGAGATGTAAAAAATTTACTTTGATCACACAACTTCTTTCACGAATAATTTAATTTTTAAGTATTGATAAGAAATTCTCATACAAAATACTTATTGGAAGAGAAAGAAAAGCACATGATAGTTGGACACCCTCTTTGCACAATGTCTAATATAAAACTTTTACTTTGTGTTCCACCTCTTCTCTCACAAAAGAGTTACATTTGTTGCACCATAGGTAGAAATTATCATATACAAAACCATTTCAAGTAAAATCTTTGAAATCCCGGTCTCTATTTGTAACAATCTATGTTGATTCATCTCATAAACATGTAAGGTCTTTAATTTGAGGGCAAAAATTACCACCCAAATCGTCCTAAATGTGTTTACAATGAATCCTTAAGGTCCTAATTAAATATTTTTAAACTTTTAACTGAAAGGGATGTATGGGCAAAAACTCGTTCTAAACACCCATGAAGGATCCGCTTATACCATAGGAATCGAAAATATACGAAAAGGACTTACGTTTTCGGTTAAAGATTCTATTTTTCCGAGCGCTTAGCTGCAACCACCAAAGTCCTCCCTTGCGGAATTACTCCCTACCGGTATCCACGTGACGAAACGAGCAGCGAGTAATAGCTCTTAGTTTTTCTGAGTTTTGGAATCTAGAGAGAAAAGGAGGCAGAAAATTTGATTTTCGGGATTTTAGTTTTGTGGCTCAAGAAGGTCTAACCTAGGGTTTCGGCCAAAATAAGTTTATATAGGGTGTGAGGGTTTGTTCCCATAACCAACTCCCACATCCTCAGCCTCTTCCGGCAGTGGGAGGCTTTAACTCCCACGTCCCATAAACCTCTGCTGGTAGTGGGAGTCTTTATCGCATAATAACTCTCATATAATCCCA